>JAADWZ010000316.1:0-36107 GCA_023336445.1 Pythium dissimile | reverse complement strand
CGGCCAAGCCAGACGTCCCAGCTCCGACGACTGGTGCGCCTGGTACTCCTGAACCAACCACGCCGTGCCCTGTCATCACGGCCAAGCCAGACGTCCCAGCTCCGACGACTGGTGCGCCTGGTACTCCTGAACCAACCACGCCGTGCCCGGTCATCACAGCGAAGCCTGATGTCCCTGGAACGACCACGCCGTGCCCAGTCATTACTTCCAAGCCGGAGACTCCTGCGCCGACCACGGCGAACCCGGACACGCCGAACCAGAAATCGTAGACTCTGTCGCTGTAGATCCCTGACGAACGAATGCATCGACAGCCGATGAACTGTGGCGGAACGAAACGCCCGACCTCGTTTATCTTTCCGTTGTCAGCGCTCGCTCCCCTGCAGCGGCGTGTAACGCTTGTGTATATACTGCCATTTTTTGATTGTGCTCTCTCCCGTCCCGTTTCCACAGTATGTATGGTGATGGGTCCCTGCCCAACGAGTCTGCTTGGCAGCTTGGTGGGGCCTTGCCTTCGTCGAATTTCTCCAGTGCCGACCAAATAGTAAAAGACCGACATCCCGAGGTTTCTGCGAAGGAATATACACTTTGGCGCCGCTTTGAGTTGAAGGGAGATGTTCCGAGTCTGCAGGGATCAAGTCACTGGAACTGCCCGCTCCAAATCGAAGTCGATCACAACTGGGCTGGCATCGGCTCTTGAGCTAGCCAGATGCTGCACCGTGCTGTACTCGGTCACTCACGACCGCGAGACGTTGAACCGTATTCTATGTTCAGCGTTTTTCAAGAAGCAGTACACTGCTGTAGTGACATGGCATGTGGCGTCAGCATGACGGCGTCACGCTGGATGATGGAGCGCGACCGGATAGAGTGTGCCCAGTGCCGGGTAAACAATGGAAGCAGGCCCCCCCCGCTTTCTTCCATTTGGTCTCCTCCGAACCACACTGTAGATTTGGTTCTTTTGCGGGCAAAGCCAAATGCCAAAGCGCGACACGTCAGGTTCGGGCTTTCGTGATGCCTCATTCAGCAAGCCACCAAGCTGTTGCACATGGTTTGAAAGTTTCCGCTCCAAGATCACCACACTGCCAGAAACAGAGCAGTATGTCACCAATCAGAACAAAAGTTCAATTTTCCACCAATCAAATGCCCCATTCTTGCTGCTGCCACCATCTTGTAATCCAAGAGAACTCAGAGCACGTCCCGGTTATGTGCAACAAGTCAACTAGCTGATGGTGTGATGACCACCATCGATCGAGTCGATCGATGGCTTGATGCTAATAATGCGTTTGTTTTTCCAGCAGAGGATCCCTCGTTCCAAAAGAACGGTTCGTTTGAAGCGAGAGACAGATATTCCACAATGAACGCTCCCGTCCGCCACGCTCAGCGGACCGCACACCGCCGCTTCAGAAAACGCGCTCTCACTCGCCTTTCTTCCTCTTCTCGTGGTTGACAACGAAGCCAACGAGCGATGAAAATCAGCAGCAGCCTGCTCGTCGCGGCGCTGGCGATCGCCTCGGCGAACGCCGACACGTCCGTCTCGGTCTGCCGCGACGCCACCTATTCGGTGCCTGCCTCGCGTGGTGCGATTTGCTCGGGAGCCGGCGCCGCCCCCGCCGGCAAAGCGTGTCCGCTCAAGGGCGACGCGTCGCTTGCGGACTGCCACCCGTACCTGCCGTCGTACGACGGCTCCAAGTGCGTCGCGAAAGAGGATGCAGTGTGTGAGATCGTGAGTGGCACGACCTGGGGCTGCACGTTCCCGTCGATTGGATGTCTGAAGCCCCCGGCCTCGAAGCCGATGACTCCAACGGGCGGCTCCTCAGCGTCGTTGACGCCGTCGGGTGGTTCATCCACGAAGACGCCGTGTCCGCTAGCCTCGAAGCCAGATACGTCATCAGGTGGGTCTAGCGGCTCTACACCGTCGATGGGCTCCAGCGGAACGACACCATCGGCTACCAAGACACCTTGCCCAGTCACGTCCAAGCCCGATACGCCCTCGGGCGGATCAAGCGGAAGTCCGTCGTCCTCTGGGGCCAGCGGGTCGTCCAAGACCCCGTGTCCTCTCACCGCCAAGCCCGACACTCCAGCTCCAGTGAATCAGGGTCCGGTCACTCCAGGGACGAAGACTCCGTGCCCGATCACCGCGCGACCGGACACGCAGACGCCAACGACGAGTGCTCCCATCACGCCCGGTACGAAGACGCCGTGCCCGATCACTGCCAAGCCAGAGACTTCGGTGCCTACGACAACTGCTCCTGTACCACCTGATACTAAGACACCTTGCCCTATTACGGCTAGGCCCGACACCCCGGGCCCTACCTCACCGTGCCCCGTGACGTCTAAGCCTGACACCCCAGCTCCGACGACACCTTGTCCGATCACGTCCAAGCCTGATACTCCAGTGCCAACGACGCCAGCTCCAGTGACGCAGCAGCCAGCGACGCCGATGCCGACTACCGAGACGCCAGTAACCCCTGCGCCCACCACGCAGCCTCCTGTGACGCCGGCGCCAACGACCAAGACACCGTGTCCGATCACGTCCAAGCCTGACACCCCAGCGCCAACGACGCCAGCTCCAGTGACGCAGGCACCAGTCACGCCTGCACCAACTAACCAAGCCCCTATCACGCCAGCCCCCACGACAGCTGCCCCAGGCAGCAGCGAAAAGTACTGCAACACGTTCAACAACACCAAGTGGCTCTGTGATGTGAACGTAGCGTTCTGCAAGTGGGATGCGAGCACCAAGCTCTGCCACTGGCGTTGGTAGAAAAATGCTCCGGCCCGGCTGAGCGGCCATAGCTCTCGCTCGCTCGCTGTCCCACGGTGCTCTGTTTTGTTCTGCATCGCCGATACGATTGCCTAGTGCGACGCGTTATCTTGAAGTAGCGTCGCAGCCGACAAAACGCACAAACGGAACACCACAGAATCAGTCTTCTTTGCCCTATTTGTTGATCTTCACTCATTACTGTTCATCGTTTGGAACCTTTGTACCAAACACGTGAGAATTGGAGTACTTCTAAAAACTTGGGATGTGGGCGTTCGCGTAATCGCTCGCCACTCGCCACGCGCCACTGACATAGGATTCTAAGCTTCGGCCGGATTCACTGTATCTGTGAAGCATCAGATCCGGAGCTATCCGTGGTGACGTCTCTATGCAACCACTCGCCGCGTCTCGGGTAATCCATACAAAGACCGAGTCAACTGCTGGGACCAGGTCGTTTTGGAGCCTGGTTGCTTCGACAGCCAACGTCGGGTCCCAGCGACTGAAACCATCCTTACATAACGCAATAGCGAGACAATTCATTCATGAGGCGCCGGCTTCGAGACTAGGCAGTGGTGGTAGTACTACGGACTAGTTATGTAGCTGTCCTGCGGTGGTCAGCTCACCCTCAGGATCGAGGACTTCCTCACAACGCAACTCACCGGCTACAGGGCAACCAAACCCCCAAGCGCATCCGCGCCGCCCACCATGTCGTCGAGCTTCTCGATCGTCGTTGCATCGACACAGAGTCAATCAGCCACGAGATGGAGACTGGCGTGTCGCTCAGTCCAGAAGCTCGTTCGCGCCGCCACGTTCAGCTGCCGACCAGAGCCAAGCAGAAGACAACCAACCACGAGTACATGCCACGATCTTCGCATGTCTGCCAGTGGCTGGGCTATGGTGCCGGTGCTCAACGAGCTCTTGTACGTGACCATGGGGACGCGTAGGCACGACTGCGCAACTGGTGCCGGTCCACACGCAGCTGCTCCTCGACGACGACAGCGCACACGCTGCGTCAACTGCAGTCGTCCGTTCTCACTCTCGCACGATGTCGCTAGCCGCCCTCCCGCTGGCTTCTGCTCGCTCGACTGCGCGGCCAGTCACGACTACGTGGCGACAATCGACGCCGCCATCGACAGCAAGGCGACGCTGTTCAACAAGCAGCCGCAGAGTCTCAGCTCGACGCTGGAGTCGTCGTACTCGCCCGTGGAGCCAGCTTCCTATAACTCGGCGCGCTGCAACGTAGTCTACGGACAACTGTGAAAGAGACGGCCTTTCTTTCTTGTACGTGTAGCAGTGTTAATCCCTCGCGTTCTGTACTATACCATAATCAAAATAGCATAGACGATCTCCTTCAATGTACAGGCTTTGTACGGCCATGTCAGCAAAAGTTGAGCGATCCTTTGGAGTCAAGCCTGTCGTCGAGCATCCAGTCTTTCCCATTCGTTGACTGGGCTATCAATCCAGCGCGTGGCTCGCGGTGCAATCTGCCAAGGCCCCAGCGAAATGGACATGCTGTGCGCAGTGTGGACCCATTTGTGACGTGCGAAAGGATCTGCCTTCCACCAATCAGATGCAGCGTCGCGTTTGTATCCGCCAATCGGATCGCAACGAGGACGTCAGAGACAGGGTGCACTTCCATGATTGGGGCGAGGCGCGCCGAGCCAAACAGTTGAACACTCGCCTGCAAACGAACCCTCTTTGTACTCAGATACAGCGGACCACCGTACAATATTCGATCGCGGTCGCTTCATCAACGCTGACCGCAATCAATCAGTCGTTCCGTCGGAACGTCAGCTTTTCCTTGAAGCTCCCCGAGGCGTCTCTGTACTAGTATCCGCGCAACCCACGCGCCAACCATTTTGATCCTCCGCCCTCCTCTGACGCTCACGGATTCATCCATCGCCAACCGCCGGTGGTCTCCTGCAATCTTCATTCTCCAATTCACTTGGACAAGCTTCCATCGTGCCATCCTTCCCAGATTCGTCATCTCTTCCACCATGAAGACCCAGTTCGCGACGCTGCTCGCCACTGTCGCCGCCGCCGTCGGCAGCAGCGAGGCCTCCTCCTGCGTCGACCGTAGCGTCCATCGCGCGCTCCAGTCGGTGGACACCGTTGATCTCATCGTTACGCTCAAGGACGGCGGCGCGCAGCAAGTGCTCGATTCGTTCCAGAAGGAGAACGGCTTCGCGTCGCGCGGCGCCATGATCTCGGACCTCAAGGCCAAGCTCGAAGCGGCGTCGGCCACGGCCAGCGCCGATGTGATGAAGGTTCTGAGCGAGGAGGCATCCACCGAGCTGTTCCGCTCGTCGGAGCTGTTCTGGATCACCAACCAAATCTCGTTCAAGGGCGCGACGCTCGCACTCGTGGAGAAGCTCGCGGCTCTGCCGTCGGTGGCCGACATCAGCGAGGAGCTCATCGCCGAGGTGGACGAACCAGTGTACTACAAGAACAACAAGAACCTTGAGGCACTGCAAGGCCAGGACTGGGGCCTCAAGCGCATCCAAGCTAACAAGGTGTGGGCCGACGGCACGTTCGGCCAGGGCGTGGTCATTGGCTCGATCGACACCGGCGTGCTGGGCTCGCACGAGGTGCTCAACAGTAACTTTGTCGGCAAGTACGGCTGGTTCGACCCGGAGGCCAAGAAGCCCGAACCGTACGATCTCCACGGGCTGGGCACGCATGCCATGGGCGTGATGGTCGGCGCCAAGGGCGTGGGCGTCGCGCCCGGCGCTAAGTGGATGGCCTGCAAAGGCTGCCGCGCGACCAACTGCCCGCAGGCCGACTTGTTGGCGTGCGCGCAGTTCATGCTGTGCCCCAGCGACACGCAGGGCGCCAACACCGACTGCAGTAAGGCGCCGCGCGTCGTGAGCAACTCGTGGAGCACCAAGCACACGCTAGTGTTTAAGACGGTGATCGACGTGTGGGAGAAAGTGGGCATCGTGCCAGTGTTCCCGATCGGCACCAAGGGCCCGGCGTGCGGCACGGTGTACTCGCCTGGCGATTACCCCAACGTCATTGGCGTTGGCACCACCAACCCCGCGGACGCGACCTGGGACCACTCGGCGCGTGGGCCGTCAGTCGATGGGCTCATCAAGCCCGACATCGCAGCGCCGGGGACGGTTACTTGGTCGTCGTTCAACGGCAACAGCACCGACTACCAGGTGGTTGGCGGCAACAACGTGGCCGCCGGTATGGTCGCGGGTACGATCGCGCTGCTGCTGAGCCAGAACCCGTCGTTGACGACCGCGCAGCTCAAGGAGACGCTGTTTGCCACGACCGACCGCGAAGTGAGCGGCTACGGACTGGACCACAGCGGCGACGACGACCACACCGACTTTACCTGCGGAAACACGACCAACCACGACTGGCCCAACAACCAGTTTGGCCACGGCATCCTCAATGCGTTCAGCGCGTACCAAGGTTTCAAGCCAACGCCGGTGCCGCAGCCAACCACGAAGGTGCCGACGCCAACGACCCCGGCACCCACGACCCCGGCGCCAACGACCCCGGCGCCTACGCAGCCAGTGTGCCCGACCCAGTCCAGTGCGCAGTGTGGCAGTGACAAGGACGGCGTCCACTGCTGCCCGTCGGGCGAGTACTGCCAGCCGTGGAACCCAGAGTTCTACCAGTGCCGCCCCGTGGCCAAGCAGTGCGCCGCGGCCCAGGTAGGTGTGGACTTTTACGGCGACGATCTCAAGACGGTGGTAGGCGTGATGCCGTGGGAGTGCTGTGACCTCTGCACGGACACCGTCGGCTGCGCGGCCTACACGTTCGTCAACTTCAACGCAGACGGCAAGTCGGCCTGCTACCTGAAGCGCGGCACGGGCGACAAGCGCGCGCTCGTCGGCGCCGTGTCCGCTACGGTGCTCAGCGTCAAGACCAAGTGCGCGCAGACCGCGGGCGTGGACTTTCACGGCAGCGACCTGCGTCGCGTGGAGGCGTCGAGTGCGAGCGAGTGCTGCGACAAGTGCGCGACCGCCAGCGGCTGCAAGGCGTTCACGTTCGTGGACAATGCCTCTGACGCGCAGAGCTGCTACCTCAAGACGAGCGCGAGCGGCTACCACCGCGCGTACGAAGGCGCCGTCTCGGGTGCACTCAACTAGTCGTCTGTGGCTACTACAGACTGAAGTCTCCGACAGACTACTTGCTTTCCTCGTCGAGAAGACGGGGATACTAGCACACTGGTAGAAAGACCTCCGAATCGATTTTTGCATTTTAATTCGGCATCTGAAACGGCCCAAAACAAAGTGAACCAATTAAATTTTGTACACGTCACGGTTATGAACAGCCACTCTGGGAAGCTTCCCGACTGGAGAGCTATGCTCATGGGGTTATACCGTCGTGCGCACGCCCTTGTACGCGTCGTAGGCGTTGAGGCGGCCGTTGCCGAACTGGTTGTTAGGGAACTGCGTGTCCGGCGTGCCGCCGCACGTGAAGCCCGAGCGCAAGAGCCCCGTCTGTGTCGTCGTCGCGACCAAACGCGTTTTAATTTCGTCGATCGTCAGAGTCGGCTCGGATTCCAGCAGCAGCGCGATGGCGCCCGTGACGTGCGGCGCGGCCATGCTCGTGCCCGTGGCGGTCGCGTAGGCTGTGTCCCCCGTGGACCACGACGAGCGCACCGAGGCCCCGGGTGCCGAGAGGTCGGGCTTGATGAGCCCGGTGATCGTGGGGCCTTTGCTCGACCCGGAGGCAATCCCGTCCGAGCTCGTGGTCATGCCAACACCGATGACGTTCGAGTAGTCTCCCGGCGAGTTGGCCGTGCTGCACAGCGGTCCAGCGTTGCCCTGCGAGAACACAGGCACAATCCCAGCCGCGCGCCAGGCGTTGACCGCGTCCAAGTACCAGTCGTCGCCCTGGCCGCCGCCCCACGAGTTGTTGACCACGACCGGCGCCTTGCTGCAGTCGGCGTTGTTACCGTCCGTGTCGGTCGGGCAGAGCATAAACTGGGCGCAAGTGAGCAGATCTTCGTCGAAGCAGTTTCTGTCGCGACAGCCGCGGCACGAGACCCAGCTCACGCCGGGCGCGACGCCCACGCCGTTGGTACCAGCGATGGTGCCCATGGTGTGGGTGCCATGGCCGTTGTCGTCGTGCGGCAGGGCCGACTTGAGCTCCGGGTCGAACCAACTGTAGGCACCGCCAAAGTTGGAGCGCACCGCGACGTGCGTGTAGCGCACGCCCGTGTCGATGGCGCCAACGCGGACGCCCGTGCCAACCTTGCCCTCGGCCCAGATCTTAGGCGCGCCGATCTTGCCCACGCCCCACTCGTACGTGGCCGGGAAGGTCACATTCTCGGCGGTGACACTCGCCTGGACGATCGGGTCGAGCGCATAGGCACGAGCCTCACGCACTTCGACCACATTGGGCAGCGAGGCGAGCTGGAGCACGTCGTCGAGCGTCGCGCCCTTGACTGACGCCACGGGTGAGATCCAATACGTCTGGATCTCAAGGATCGAAGTGGACTCCTTGGCGACTAGAGAAGCCAGCGGCGACAAGGCCTCGGCGTGGGTCTTCTCCAGCTGAGCCTTGAGCGCCGTGATGTGCTGGCCGCGGTCCGAGAACGAAGCCTCCTGGAAGCTTTCAGCCACGTTGGACGCCGGCTTGAAACGGACGATGAGGTTGACGGTGTCCGAGGAGGCAAGCGCGCGGTGGACGTTGCGGTCGATGACCGTTGGGTTGGCGGCGGAAGAACCAGCAGCGAGCGCAAGTGCGGCGACGACAGTGGTGAGACGGGCGTTCATCTTGTCAGTTCAAATGCGTAGGAGAATGCGAATTGGATTATGAACTCGCTCAACCTGGGTTGATTGTGAGATATTGGAATGCAAAGAGGGGCTCGCTTGATACTAGGTGTGGTCTCATCTCAATCTATCCATAGAGCATGGAACACGGCACAGTGCGGTCGCGATCAGCCCTCTCCTTCTTTTTCCACTTCGTGGACAGGACGATCAGACATCACGGTCACGGCCACCCCGACCCCGGCACGGCGTTGATGGAAGCGAAGCTTGCTTCCAGCCTGGTGGCGTGTAGTGCGCGTGCCGTTGCAAGCTGCAGTGCGGTGAGAAAGGTCTGTTCTGTACATTGAGTGTGGATTAGTGGGTTAGTCGCATCTCGATGGGCGGCTCCTTGAAGCAAATCCTCAGTGCGAATGCGATGGCTGAGCTCTTGGGAACTGAACGTGCTCTCACGTCGCAGATTGGAGCTGAGTGTCCATCTGGTGGAATTGCTTGCTGTACGTTCAACATGGACCGCAGACTCAGATTTCAGGGTCAGTCCAGTTGTGCATAAACCCGAAAACTGGGACGAGTTCGGTATTGACCCGAGCCACGTCAGCCGCGTCTTCAATCTCCGCGGGCCAATCGCGTGCAAATGAAGCAGTGCCTCACCTCAACTCTCACAGTTCACTACTGTATGTACTTGACTGTAACTGCCTGGGCAAACAACCAATTCTTCACAACGCAGGTGCACGAATCTACATTTCTCTCCACATCCCATTCAACGTCCACGGCCTTTCGCAACAACAAATGATCGGTTGGGTCTCACTCAATCGATCAGCTCCATTCATGGTCACGGATCCTTTTTTTTGCGGACCCGATGGATAAAGCTGGTCGACTATAAAAAACGGGCTCAGCAAAGAGTCTATTATATAGTGTGATTCGCGACCAATTGTGTCGCGGCAACGAAGGAAACGCTGGACTGCGAACCGGACTGCTCGATGGATATGGCAGCGTAGTGGCCGGTGGAGACTTCCATGCACATGCTAGACAACGCAATCGTAGAGTTCGCTCACTTGAGGAAGGCGCTGAGGAACGAGTACTGCAACAGCCACCTCGAGAGCACAGCTCCGTCCGTTTACGTCGTTGACGCTAGTAGCGGGGCTTCACGACGCTGCGGATGAAGCACCGCTGGAAGCTGATTTGGCAATATGAAGCGCTGGGTGAAGAAGAGGCGTCTTCAAACGGCGTAGTTGTGTCGCAGATCCATACGGTGTGGTGCAAATGGTTCCTCCGTTATTATATGAAGATTGGCGCTTCGTTTATCAGATTTCGCCAACGGGATCTGGTAACGTGTCGCTATAGTCGCTACGGGCTCGTCGCTATCCGTGCTGGGCTATCAAGACACATGCCAATCTCTATTGCGTCGCTGATTCGCAAGTACATGCCCATTAAGTCGCACTAATGGACTGAGCGTTGAGGTTGCCGTAGTTCACACTACCAGTTCAAGCAAGTACTTGAGGTGCATGGTCGTTTGGTTCAAACGTAACATCGGAATTGTCGAGTCTTGCCCACCTTGGGTGCTCTCATTTTACACTGCTTTTTGTATCTTAAAGCTCGCTCACACGCTTACTTGTGCGTCACTTTCTTGACGGCGTTATAGATGTCGAGGCGTCCGTGGCCAAACTGGTTGTTGGGCCACATGGCGTCCGTGGTCTCTCCGCACGTGAAGTTGGAGTTCTTGAGGCCAGTCTGCACCGTGGTCGCCAGCAGTCTGGCCTTGACATCGTTTGCGGTCAGATGCGGCTCCGACTCGAGCAGCAGCGCGATCGCGCCGGCGACGTGCGGCGCGGCCATGCTTGACCCTGACGCCACCTTGTAGGCCGTGTCACTAGCAATACCCGCCGAGCGGATCGACTCGCCAGGCGCGGTGAGGTCCGGCTTGACCGTCGAGTTCATGCCAGGTCCTTTGGCCGAAAAGTCGGAGAGAGCATCGTCCTTGGATGTGGAGCCGACGCCAATAACGTTGGGGTAGTCGCCAGGCGAGGACGCTGTGCCGCACTCAGGGCCACTGTTGCCCACGGCGAAGACCGGAATGATGCCGGCCTTGACCCAGTTGGCAATCAGGTCCACGTAAAAGTCGTCGCCTGGCACCGTCACCCAAGAGTTGCTGACCAGGCGGGGGGCTTTGCTGCAGTCCGGGTTGGCGCCGTTCGTGTCGGTCGGACACATCATGAACTGCGCGCATGCGAAGATATCGTCGTCTTTGCAGCCGTTATTACAGGCGCGGCACGTCATCCAGGTCACGCCAGGCGCGACGCCGATGCCGTTGGTGCCGGCAATCGTGCCCATCGTGTGGGTGCCGTGGCCGAACTCGTCGTGCGGCAACGCCGTGTGGTTGCGCGGATCGAACCAACTATACGCGCCGCCAAAGTTCTTGTGCAGCGCCTCGTGGGTCACACGGACGCCCGAGTCGATGGTGCCAATGCGGACGCCCTGGCCCGTGTTGCCGGCTTTCCAGAGCTTGGGCGCCTCGATCTTGCCCACGCCCCACTCGAAGGTGGACGGGAAAGCAGCGGCGCCCTTGTTGGCGGTGGCATCGGCTTCCACTGCCGCGAGCGTTGGCTGCTGGTGCGTTTGCACCTCTCGCACTTCCAGCACGTTGGGCAGTGCCGCGATCCGGTTCACGTCGTCCAACGTCGCGCCTTTGACGGTCGCGATCGGCGCGATCCAGTAGGTCTGGACCTGCACGCTGGACGACCGCGACTCCTTGGCGAAGAGAGCGGAGAGCGGATCCAGCGCATCGGCGTGGGTCTGGACCAGACTGGCCTTGAGTGCCGTGATGTGCTCGCCACGGTCCAGCGAGGTGGCTTCACGGACGAGCTCCGTCGCCGGGACGGACGGCTTGACACGAACGAGGAGGTCGACGGTGACGGAGGAGGCGAGCGCGCGGTGGACGCTGCGGTCGATGATGGCGGCGTTGGCGGAGCCAGCGGCGAGCGCGAGCGCGGCAACAGCGGTGGTGAGGCGAGCGTTCATCCTGGATGGGAGGGGCGTTGGAGATGGCGTTGGCAAATTGGATTGTGACTGAGGAAGATGGCAGTCTGTCCGTGGAAGTCACAGACAATGTCAACGGATGGGAGGCTGTGCCCATTTTGTGGCTGCCACGCTCCCATTACAGTACACAACGAACACTGTCTGTTGACCAGTTGGACGCGCGCTGTCTTCCAGGAGTCCGCGGCTTCAAAGACTTCGCTTTGCCCCTGAAGAACAGCTGATAATGCGGAGCAACAACGGATAGGCGAACTGCAGACATATTTTGGGATGCTGATAATAGTGTCGGTACTTGTATCTGGCAATCGGCGTCCATTATTTTCGAGATGCGGCACTGGATCTTGTTTGTTATCCACACAATGAAGAAAAACACATGATGTGCGGCACGTCGCAAATTGCAACTTGCTGCAAATTGCAGTGTCCCAGAATTTGCAGAGGATCTGCGGCGGACAAACTATGGATGCGGAACCCAGTTCTCAGTGTCGATCTGTTGCTTTGTGCAGTAATGCTAAAGCAATTTGCACCACATTGCAGCAACGGTTTGAAGCCTGCATGTTTTGCTGAACAGGACTGTACACTCGGCTCACTGAGGAAGTGTACAGTGTGACTGAGACAGGGGTCTCGGTGGACTCCTGTGGAATCTGATGCTGGGAAAGTGATCTGGATCTGGATCCGCTCACGCTGGCAGAGATCGTGGTGTGGACCACATCAACCGTACATTGTCACTTTGTGAAAGCCACGCAACCGTTCTCCCCTTGCAACATAATAACTTCAAAGTTAGAACTCATCCAATCGTTCACTGTGCCATCCTTAACTAGTCGCCTTTTCTCCAATTATAGTTCGACTACCCAATGACAATGCTGGTGGAAGTCTTGCTGGCTTCCGCTCTGTAGAATGGTCACCGTGCTGACCCCTACCACGGTACCGTCACTCCATCAAAGCCCAAAAACTGTCCGCTCTCTTCCTCGCCGACGCTCGCAAGCACGCCGCTCATGCCGGTGACGCTCTGCTGGGTCGTCACAGGCCCAGTGAACGCCGTCATCGCGGTCGCGACGTAGCCCGGGTGGAGCGCCACCACTCGGATCTTGTCTGCTTGCAGATCGAGCGCGAAGTTCGCGGTGATCATGTTGAGCGCGGCTTTGGACGCGCGGTACCCGTACAGCCCGCCGCTGCCTATACCGCTGGTATTAAGCTGGTTGTCTGTGACGCTGCCCAAGACCGACGATACCTGGCCGACGACCGCGGCACCGTTGATGGCCACAGCGGCGCGCAGGTTTGGGAGCAGCGCACGCGTCACGAGGAATGAGCCGACCGCATTGGTCTCAAAGTGGAGCAAGATGGTCGACTTGGTGGCCGACTCGATCGTGTCGTCGCGGCCGACGCCGGCGTTGTTGATCAAGAGATCAATGGCCTCATCACTGAGCGTTTCCGCGACCAGCTGAATCGAGGCTTCGTTGCAGGTGTCAAGCTGGACGAGCTTGTGAGGATTCAGCGCCTTGAGGTCGTCGGCTGTGTCGAGGTTACGCGCCGTCGCGATGACGTTCCATCCTTTCTTCATGTAGAGCTCGACGAACGCCAGGCCGATGCCGCGGCTGGCGCCAGTGACTAGAACAGTCTTTGTGTGCGGCATGAAGAGAGGGGAGGCGGTTGGTTTCGGGGGCGATGCGCGTCTGTCGATGGAAGTTTGCAGAGTGAGCGCTTGCCGAAAGCAGACTAGCGATGGAAGGCGAAGAGGGCGCCACGTGTCTTCGAGGCTGGATGTAGTCAGTCGCTGGTTTCGAGCGCTCGAGGTCTTCATTGGCTAGAGCCACTCATGTCGTGCCCTCCATGGAGAACGCCTCTTGATGGAAGGGCTTGGGCATGCGATTAGAGCTCTATAATCATTGGTTGAAACTGAAAAGAACAACCGCAGCCAATTGGCCAGCTCAGAACAGCGCGCAGCCTGTGTACTCACGTAAGTGAGATGATGCTGATGACGATGACGATACGAATTGATTGCTGTTGGAGCTCTTTTGGCAGAGTCGTTGCTGGTGTTTTCGTCGCGGATCTTGTGCTGCCGCTGGGTCGAAGCTCCTTCGATGGCGAACCGATGTGGAGGTCTGCAATAGTATTATTGATAGAAGCTACGAGAGGCAGTCAGGTGGAGAGACAGAGAACAGACACACGCACACAATCATGCGTATTGTTCATGGCGATAGTTGCTGGCGCTGAGTACTTTTGTTCTCTGGATATTTATATCCAGAGTCTCTATCGCCATGCGAACAGGTGCTAATACCTGTATATATTAATACGCAAACTTACTATGATGCCATCATATAGTCATTTAATCTCGCATTGTTTATCACGGATTCTCTACCAGTATTTTTAGTGTTGGAGGTCCCGTCAGGAATCCTCCCAAAGCTGGCCTAGAGCTGTACGCAGAGCATGACCGTACAACTGTGAGGTAATATCCAGAGCTCTTCCGTGCCGCGCACGGCATTAGTTTTTAGTATTGTGATCATCATGCACAACTCTCATCCGGGCCTCGGATTCCGGGGTCCAGCGTGGAAGGGCCACAGTCACAAAGTCCGGAGGGTTCGGGTCGCTTTGACACGCCTCGTATAGATTGGATGAATTCATTCGCTTCCGCCAATCACAGTAGGACAATAGGCTCGTTGTCTCGACAGAATGGCAAGATGGTGGGAACCGAGCTGAGATGTGATACGAACAATTGTGTGTATTTTGGATCAGAATCAAACAAGCGCTCGCCCTTGCCTTCTTCTCAAACTACGCGAGACTGGCGCGTTTTCTTATTTGTGTATGTGTCGATGGATGTAGACACATTTAGTTGCGCTTGGCCGTGCAGATCTTCTTCTCCGAGCTCCAGTTGCAGTTCAAGTTCCAGCCGCAGAACAGCTGCCAGATCTTGTTGCAGTCGGCCTCGTAGCGAGAGGTAGGGGCAGGAGTAGGGGCCGGCGTCGGTGCAGGCGTCGGAGCCGGGATTGGAGCTGGGGTTGGCGCAGGCGTCGGGGCTGGCGTCGGCGCCTGAGTGGTCGGCGCAGGTGTGGAGCGGAAACCCTGGTACGCGTCGAAGATATTGAGGCGGCCAAAGCCGAACTGGTTGTTCGGGTACATGTCGTCCGTGGTGTTTCCGCAGTTAAACCCTGAGTTGACAAGACCCTTCTGGACGGTCGTGTTGATGAGGCGCGTGCGAATCTGGTCGATGGTGAGGTTGGGCTCAGCTTGGAGGAGAAGCGCGATGGCACCGGACACATGCGGAGCGGCCATGCTCGTGCCCGAGTAGATGGCGTACGCCGTGTCGGTCGTGTTGACCGAGGAGCGCACACGCGAGCCCGGTGCCGAAATGTCGGGCTTGACCAGACCGCTGACCGCGGGGCCTTTGCTGGAAAACCCCGACAGCGCGTCCGTGGTCGTGGTCGAGCCGACACTGATGACATTCGGGTAGTCAGCTGGCGAGGTGGCCGTGCCACAGTTTGGGCCGTCGTTGCCCTGCGAGAAAACTGGCACTATACTAGCCTTGACCCAGGCCGCGACGACGTCCGCGTACCAGTCGTCGCCCTGGCCGCCGCCCCACGAGTTGCTCACGAGACGCGGCGCCTTGCTGCAGTCGGCATTGTTGCCGTCCGTGTTGGTTGGGCAAAGCATGAATTGCGCGCAGTCGAGCAGGTCTTGGTCCGAGCAGCCAGCCGTGCGGCAGCCGCGGCACGACATCCACGTCACGCCAGGCGCGACACCGACGCCCTTGGCGCCGGCGATGGTGCCCGTGGTGTGGGTGCCGTGGCCGTTTTCGTCGTGCGGCACCGCCGATTTGAGCTCCGGATCGAACCAGCTGTAGGCACCGCCGAAGTTCTTCTTGATGGCCTCGTGAGTGGCGCGCGCACCCGTGTCGATGACACCGACACGGACGCCCTGGCCGATGTTCCCATCCGACCAGACCTGCGGGGCACCGATCTTGGCGACACCCCACTCGTATCCCTGGACGGCTTCGATAGCGGCATCGTTGATCGACGACACAGTGATCGGCTTGGGAATTGGGTACGCACGCGCCTCACGCACAGACAGCACGTTGGGCAGCGCTGCAATCTTCTCCACCATGTCAAGAGTCGCGCCCTTGATCGAGGCGACTGGCGAGATCCAGAACGTCTTGATCTCAAGGTCCGAGGTGGACTCTTTGAGGAAGAGGTTAGCGAGCGGACCAAGCGCCTCGGCGTGGGTCGTCTCGAGCTTGCTCTTCAGTGCCGTGATGCGGGACGCGCGGTCCGAGTACGACGCCTCCTGGAAGCTCTCGGCGGTCTTGGACGGCGTCTTCATGCGGACGATGAGGTCGACCTTGCCCGTCGAGGCAAGCGCGCGGTGGACGCTGCGGTCGACGACCATAGGGTTGGCGTTGGCAGCTCCAGCAGCGAGTGCGAGCGCGGCGACAATGGTAGGGAGACGAGCGTTCATGCTTGGCTGGTGAGAGTGAGAGTCGCTTGAGTGCCGATCGGAGAAAAACGAATTGTGTGCTCTGTTTTACGGCGCAAGGCAATTAAGTCTTCACCTCATACACTTCAAGAGGAAGGTGGTATCCATACGTAGCTCACCCCTTCTGTTGATGGCATATAGTTGGTCGGTCATGGCCTGGGTTTCCTTCCCTACGAGAGTGGGAGGCCGTTTGCGAATGGTGACACCTTGTCCTGCCACCTGATCGGTTCTGAACAGCATTACACAACTGACACAACAGCCGCTGGGAATTTTCCAATTTGCATTCCAAGAGAAGTCAATTATGGCATTGCTGCACTACACTCTATTCCGAAACTGTAGATGGATGCGGCGGATGATTCAAGCTGAGAAACAAGCATGTTGCAACCGATGGTACGTGGAATGCACGTCCAGAGAACGCACCTTCCATATTGGTACATTACAACGTTCTGCAGTTTGCTGCACTACATAGCAACTCTCACAAGTTCTTTGTTTTCAAAGTTCTTTATTTATAAAGAAAGTTTGTAAGTTGAGAATGGAAGAGAGTTGCTTGTAACCAGGCGTCCGTAGCCGGGGCCGCCCGCGGGGGCGGGCATTCTGACGTATATCACTTCAAGGTTTTAGATCTGAGAACGATCTGCTCCTGTCACCAGATGTCAGGGCCGATCACAAACGTTGCGAGGGATTCCAGCTTCTGGGGCTTAGTCACAAACAAGAAGCAAACACACTTTATGCACAAACTGTGTGCTGCATAAAGATTGTGTTTTTTTTCGGTCTCGAGTCAAGAGACGGTGAACGGGTGCTTCACCACCCATCCACAAGATTTAGGACTAGTGCGTCGTTTAGAGATGGAAATACAATGTGAATAGCTTGTGACTGAGAGTTTCACCAAACGAGAGACTCTAAGGTCTCCTATCTTTTCAAATACGCGTTGGAATTGGCAGAGAAAATTTGTACAGTACATTTGTGTTTGTTCCCACACTCTCTCACACGGTTCCCTGACAGTAGGTAGTGCCTGTAGACAATAATACAGATTGCTAGCTATGAATGAGCAAGATTGGATTCGGGCTGAGGGAATCGAGCAGGCTTCATAGAGGCCATTTTGCAAGCCATGTTGGCGAGGCTCCACCGCGAAAAAAGTAAACTGCCTAGATTTCATAGAACGGACCAGCTCTTTGAGTTTGGCCTGGTTTCCGCTGGTTTCCGATCAGGTATGGAGACTCTAAACCTGATCGGAAACCAGTGGACTCCCTTTGAGTCCAGAGTCTGGACTCCAGACTGGACCGTACGCCGTGCACTACATGATGGCAGAACGTGTACACACAGTGGCACAGCTGGTGCGTCGATAATTTTTAGCTGTGTGCGCGGGAAATCTTTCCTGTCGCCGAACAAGGCTGAAAAGTCCAGGTACGACCGGAGTGGTGGACGGCATTAAAATGACGTCCACCTCTCTGGTCTACAGAATTTGGAAGAAGGCATTTAAAATGCCGTCTTCCACATTTTGAATGTGCTAGTGTTGGAAGATGGACTCCCAAATTAATTTGACAAGGCTCTCCGGATTCGACTCGAAAGCACTCGAAGTTTGCGTGCTGCATGTTGGGGCATTGCGATACCCTGTTTTGTTCAAAAAGCATGGAATGGCAGGCAATTCGCAACGAAAGAAGTTCGCAGTCCTGGTTGTATGAATAAGCCAATGCATTCGATGAGTGCAAATAAGTGTAATCGTCTGTCTTCTCATTGATTCCGCTCATGTGTTTGTGCCGACTGCACTGCAACGCCACAATAACAAAACAATCTCCAACACTCTAACTGAACGAGAAGCTGTCATCAGCGAACCAATTGACAGACTGGCTTGCCTTTCGCCCCTTGCTCTTCGGCAAAGTGGATGGACGACTCTTCGGGGTTGGCTTGATGATAGTTTTTTTCTTGGCGACCTATAACGTGCATTTTAGTCCGCATTCATCAAGATATCCGACACTTGATTCTTACCGTCTTTTTTGCAGGCTTCGATCGTGAAGTTTGGATTGAACTGGGGTTCTCTTCAGGGTCTCCTTGTAGGCGTCCACCGGATCCTCCTAATGGCGTGCCTTCTCTAATTCGTTGTGACTGAGTGCTGGAAGTGTCCTGCACTACGACTCCCACTTGTTGTAGACTTGATGCATGTGAGGTTGTTGTACTCTGGGCTTGATCGGCGAAGTTGGTGAACGGTTCAGACTGCACTGTCAATGCATCTAATGCCAGCTTTGTTTGTTTCTGAGGGCGAATTTGTTGCTTCGATTTATTGCGTTGCCCCAATGACAGGACAAGTTGTACTTGCGCTTGTCCGTGGCCATGAGGGTTTCCAAGCTGCGTCAGTGAGGCAGTCGGTATGTGGGTTGATTCGCCTCGTGGTGAGTTACTCACGACATTACTGTGTCGAGGGTGACACTGATTGACCGCTGCACTCAGTGCTGACAATGCTACTGGGGGGTCCTCTTCGACGTCTTCAGGATGGACTGGTCTCTTCTCGATGGGAGGTGCTCGAACACGCGCCTTCGCCCTCTTGCTTCGTTTTGAACCTGCCTCAGCCGCTGTCTGTATTGGAGATTGCAAGTCTTCTGGGTGTGATCCCTCCGACGGCATCGTGTACTTCGGAGGGTGGTAGCTTGGGTCTTGTCCGTCGGGCAAGCCAAGCTCACTTGGCTCGTTGATGGTCACTTTGCAGCTACGAATCGCTGCAATCTGAAGTGTTTTTGCTTGTGCCCCTGTAGCGATTTCTCGAGTCTTCGATTTTCCAACCAAGAAATGAAATTTCTGTCGCTGTTATCAAAAATCAGTCCAACTACCTCAAGACTCATCGATATCAACGCATCCAAGGACACCTTCAACTCAATCAATTCTTCGTATCTCGCTTGAGTTGAGATGCTCATATCAGTGTAGCGTTTCTCCAGCTAAGGATATGAAGGAAGCTTTAGAGTCGCGCCAAAAAAACGAAGCCAAACATACGTACTGTGTCATATCGCAGCTTCCTTTCTTTTTCCTGGAGATGATAATTGGCTGTGCTCTCACCTTTTGCATGACGGGCCTGCATACATGACTGAGTTAGATATCAGGTAAATGGCTGGCGTGGTTCGACTTGTTACCTCCTCCAGCAATATATCGCTCAGTCGGCTCAACTTGAGTCTCAATTCGCCTTGTGAAGCATTTAATTTCAGCCCCACGAGCTTCGCTTCTGCTTGGCATTTCGTCTGATCACGTAGATGTGACAATGCATTCACTTTCTGATTCATGGCGATCGTTGCTTGAAGAATTCGCTCCTGATTCGACATCTCATCCTCGCACGCCATTTCGATGGCATTCGACGTGTACGTCAGTTCGTCTTCGTTGCTCTTGATCTTGGAAATATTCGCTCGGCGACGCTCGTTCGTGTCTCGTGCAGACCCATTTATTTTGCGAGCGGCTGCCACTGCGCGCAGGGTTTCTGAGTGCCGTTCGTTCTTCGCTTTGATGGAAGCGAGGCAAGCATCATGATCGACCTGTGCGCGAAGAATTTCACCTTGGACAGCATGTATTTGCGTGGCAACCTGACCAGCTTCGGTCCGCATCGAAAGGATATGTCCGGAGATGATCTTGTCTTGTTCAGTATACGCCTCTTTGAAAACTTTGAAAGCTATTGAAGAAATTCCGTGAGCAGGTTTGAGCTTAGTCAATTAGACGCTGAGGTTACCAGCTTCGTCTGCGCTGCGAGTCAGTGTCTTTTCTTCACGTTCCTTCGTCAAATGGGTGAGTTGCCTCTCTAACCACTTGACTTGCTCTACGCGTGACTTCAAGCGAAGGATTAGAATCACTTTTTCCACGTAGCAATTCCCAATCTCACCACCAAGTTATCTTTTGTCACGCCCACAGCATCAACCCTCGCCTTTTTTTGTAGCAAGGCGTCTCGCTTGCCGAATTTCGTCTCCGCCAGAGTCGACTAAGGTGCAGAAATTAGAAAATGTGACGAACTGAAGGAAATTGTGCCGACGTACTGTCAACTTCTCGATTTTTTTTGACAATTCCATGGCTGTGAGATTCACCTCGAAGTCTTGAGGTAACGCGGCCTTCGCAACTAAACCGTCAGATGGTGTAGCGGGCATAACATGCTAGACAAAATTCTCCGAACTCCTGATCTTCGCAAAAGCTCTTGAACATCGTGCAGCTCCCTGCATGTTTGAGAATATCAGTCTCATGTACCTAAAGCATGAAATTCTAGTTCGCATACTTCTCTGATGTGGTCTTTTTCTCTAAGAGATAATCCCAGTCTTCCGAAAACATGCCCCGGGCGTTTTGCGTGCTCTGGAAACAGTCATAATCGTCAGGAACTATAGTCTCAGCTTTACCATCAACATAAATATCACACCGTGCGACAGTCGACAACCAGTGTTTTGGTCTCGTTAAGACGAAGACTGGTTTCGTTGTTGGCTAAAGATTCTAGCGCGAAGGCATTGGACAACGTAGTCATCCTCCTGTCAGCCTCGATGGTGGCGTTTTCCTCAGACTACACATCAAGGCGAGATAAGGCAACGCTCGTTCCCAAAAAAAATCATTGAACGAACTTCAATAGCAATTGCCAAGCTTCTTCTGTCCTCTGTTGCCATCTGACTGCGTTCACGAACTACAACAGTTGAGGTCAGCTACCCGGTGCGCACAAACAAAACGTCAGCATCGTACTTGTGCGTAACTCGAAAACGATTGTCTCCTGGTCGGCTCTCAAGCGCTGTTGCTCTTCCTCTTTTTCCATGCAGTGAGTCTCAAGTCGACTTTGCATGAAACGCATAGAAGCGAGTAGATCCGTGGCTAGCTGCTGCTTGTCTCGCCCATCTTGCAAATCCTTCATGAGGACATTTGCGTTGGTAGGATCTATTACAGCCTTGGTGGACGCCAGCGCGTCTCGAAGGCTTCCAATCTTGTCTTTTCGTAGGCGAGCGCGTTCCCTTTAGAATAGAGTCCACGTGAGAGTCGAAATGGAATACGGATCAACGACGGATAGACATATTACGTACTCCAGATTGCCATTGCTAGCTACTACGGTCTCGTGGGTCTGTCGCAACTTACACATAAGCTGCGTGCGCTGCAGCAGACACTTCTCGAGCTTCGCAACTTCGCACTCCAGTATTTCTCGTTTCTTAGAGAGTCTGACAAAGCATCAATGGAAGGGTCAGCTCTGCTATAGAGTTTCACCATGCTGTTCAAACTCACAGTTCAAGGGAAAAGACAGGCATCGTGCGACTGTGTAGATGGATCTTTTCGGTAGTGTCCGCTAGCATCGGTGCCGTCTTCTCCTTTGCGCGTACACGCACGTGCAAGTCGCCCGCGACGCTGGACGTCATCTTCGTTACTTCTTTCCTGCGTTTCCTCAAGTGATGCAATGTTGCCCGCCCTAGATTGTCAGAGTGATGGTCACTTCAACGAGTGCACTCGTCCGGAAAATAGCGTGGGCCACAGAAGGATCATTGGAAACTTCACCTGTCGCAGGTCCGGTTGGGTCTCCTGCGATGAGTGACCACCACGATGTTTGCTGGATTCTGGCTGGACCCGAGCCTTCCAGACTGGAATCCAGCAAAGTGACCTTGGCTCCCCATGCTCGAGGGCCCAGGTCACTTTGCTGGAAGGCTGACTTATCACTGTAGTCAGCGAGACGACAATTGTGAGTTCGTGCGTTCTCCTTCGATGGAGAGATGTCTCGCCATCGAGACATCGAGCACGGGGTACTATGAGATATCTCGATGGCGAGACATCTCTTCATCGAGACATCTTATAGGACCCAGTGCTCGATTTCTAAACTTCCATGTTCTTGCCATAAGAGAAAAAATCTCCACAGATCTTCTCCACTGCCAATCGAAAATTGCAATGGAGGTTGATGCCTCCACAAATGGAGCTTCGAATTGTGGACCACGTTCGAAGCTACAGCAGCATGATGTTGCTGAGTGCTTTATGCGGTTGTTTCGAATGGCGACATCATCTCGGACTCATGTGACGTACGTAAACAAACTAAACATGTTTAAAACTATCCGTGAAACCTCAGTAACTTTCTGAGACGGTATGTTTTAAACGCGGTAGTCGGGCGAGCACATTCGGAGCACATCCCCCTTGATATATGGAAGCCACCACCTGGGCGCAGAAATCCGACCGAAGAAGGGCCATGCACAGCGAGAGGAAGAACAGTCGGCTGCCTGATGGCACCAGTGGTGCGGCCTGTGATCAACCAACGTACACCTCAGCCCAGTCATCCAACAGCTCACACTTCCAGACTCGCCACAAATCTACCTCCCGAAAGCCACCGCGATGATCCCGCGTATTCTGTGGCATATGGGCGCCGGCATCCTCAAGCGCAAGCTGTCGCCGCCCCAGCCTGGCGCATTGCTTCACTTCCCAGGCGTTTGGCGCTCACGAGCCAGTCTCAAAGACTGCAATTTCGGCGGCAAGCTCGTCGAGAACGCATACTTTCGCAACATGGAGCTCGCGATCTGGTACGGATGTGGGTACGTTGGCGTGCATGCGTGGAAATGATTGATGATAGCAGCGGAGGGCAATACTTACGAACGATGCGATGGATAGACTTCAGGGTATCCTCCACGCCTGTGCGCGCAACCGCTGGTACTTTGTGTTCGGATCGCAGGGCTTGCGCCACTACAAAGATATCGAGGTGTTCCGACCATACGAGGTCCACACGCGGAACGTGTACTGGGATGACGATTGGTTCTTCTTGCTGGCGCAGTTCCGCTGCCCAGATACCCATGAAGTGTTTGCTGAAGGCATCTCGCGCGTGATGCTCCGCCACGGTCGCGATCGCGTGGACTCGCGCATTCTGTACGAAGAGATGGGCGTCCATGGCCTCGTGGACCGCGAAATGCCCGAGGTCATTCGCGAGTTCCTGGCGTGGGATGGTGCGTCCGAGCAGAGCATGAAGGCGACGAACGAGCACAACGCGATCATTTTCGCCAACCGTAAGCGCCCGCCACCGCTCATGTCGGCGTACTCGATGAACCTTCCGTTCGCTGCTTCGCCTCAGGTCAAGCAGGAATGAGTAGAGCCCCGGCGATATGTTCTCCCATATTTTGCTGCTAATTTCCCAGTCTGAATCACGATTTGAATCTCAGAACGACGCCATCATCTACCCGCCTCCCTACCATGTGCAAGCTGCACAGAACCTCTCTATCCTGTGCAGGCTGTCCAGTAGTACAGCAGAATCGTGAGATCCCTGCAGATCCGAGGCCGTCACTGCATAATCTGTCCGTCATAGAGATGAAGCCATCCATTCCCCAAGCAGACTCGCTCTTGTGACCTGGGCTTTCTTCCATTCGTATGTACCGGTTATCCTTTTTCACAAGTTTTACACTGATTGAAGCCCTGGATTCAATATTTTGACAGTTATTCACCTGTTTTGAAAGGTCCGCGTCACCTCTGGGCGTCACTGCGATTGGCACGCTTCCTTGGATCTCATCGGTTAGAACAGCGACGAACGTTGGCGACGTTCAAGTGGGCCAATTCACTTGCGCTCCAATCTGTGTGCAGAGTTCTCAACGAGTCCTTCGCTATGCTCCGCTCACTTGCGATTCCACTTCGTTCCACACACCGCTGCTTCCTCTCCACCGCCATGACGGACGCCAAGATCGCACTCAGCCCCGCCGAGTTCCGTGCCTTCAATGTCACACACGTCGAGACTGTCTCGCCCAACACCAAGCATCTAGTCTTTGCGCTACCCAGCGCCGAGCACGAGATGGGCCTGACAGTTGCCAGCTGCCTCATGGCCAAGGCTGAGATCGACGGCGAGACCGTCATCCGCCCATACACGCCAACTAACTCGAACTACGTCAAGGGTGTGCTCGAGCTCGTCGTCAAAGGCTACCCGACGGGCAAGCTGAGCAAGCACATCGTCAACCTTCAGGTCGGCGACTCGCTCGAGTTTAAAGGGCCGTTTGTCAAATTCGAATACAAGCCCAACCACTACTCGGGCGTCGGCCTCATCGCGGGCGGCTCGGGGATCACACCGGCGTACCAGGTCCTTAAGGAGGTTGTGCGCGTAGCCGAGGACAAGACGCCAGTCGACCTTATCTACGCCAACAACTCAGTCGAGGACATCTTGCTTAAGGAAGACCTCGATGCCATTGCAGCGGCGCACGATAATGTGCATGTCCACTACGTGCTGACCCACCCGCCGAAGGACTGGGAGGGCCACACGGGCTTTGTCACGCCGGAGCTCGCTCAGAAGATTCTCCCAGGTCGAAATGGCAAGAACGTCTTTATCGGCGTGTGCGGTCCGCCGCCGATGATGGAGGCTGTGTCGGGCGACAAGAACCCGGACAAGTCGCAGGGCGAGTTGCGTGGTTTCCTCAAGACACTCGCGTACACTCCGGAGCAAGTGTTCAAGTTTTAAACGTGTCGCGGAATGCGTCGCAATGATTTGAATTCTGCAACCTATACTTGCTTGATGGATCACGCACACCGTCGACAATGACGAAATATAAACACAACATCCAACCACTGACCTAGTTCTCCGTGAGCTGCTTGGTCGTAAGGTGGCCCGTCTGGTTCACGAATGAGACCTGCACGTTGCCAACCGAGTCAATCTCGAGCTCCGTGATGCCGCAGTTGGTGTAGCGCATGCGGCCCCAAGTCCCTTCCGGTTCGATGCCGAGCGCACGGCAAATGAACCACCGGATGACGTTGGCGTGGCACACAACGACGCGGTAGCGGTCGCCAGTGCGGTGCTGGGTCTTCGTGCCGAAGATCTGCGCGAATTGCGCCTTGTCCTGCTCGCTCAGCTCGTACTCCTTGACGTCCAGGTCGTCCGGGATCTGATGGCGGAACCACGTGCGCCACAAGACGCGCAATCGCGCACAGTCCGAGACCATGTTGTCCAACTTCTCCCGCGCAAGCATCTTGCGGTTGGTCGATGGCAGCGGATTGCCCGGCCAGGCCTCACGGAAGAGCTTGTTTTCGCGGAGCTCGTAGCTATCCTTCGGGAGGCTCTGCACCATCCACTGGGCGGTCTCCACTGAGCGCTTCATACCGCTGTGGTAGATCGGGAACTTGGGGAATCGCTTGAAGATTTGGCGCGTCGTCAAGTATTCGTTCAAGAAGTCGCCGGTGCGCTTACTCTGCTGAATGCCCAGCTCTGTGAGCGGGCTGTTGATGTCCTGCGTGGGCGTTTGCGAGATGTGGTACTGCCCATGGCGCACGAGGATGATGTGGGTCGTGCGCGAATGGTCGACCATGGATCGCTCGGCCAGAGGCTCGACCGTCACAGCGCTGGAGGCGATGTTGATGGCCGTCATCCAGTCCATGAGCGCCTGGATATTGGGTGCGGTGAGCACGCGGCGCGAGGTTCCGTTCTGGAGCGAGAGAGCGAACTGGAAGCCCTCAAGCCGCTCAACCGTCGCGCCGCGCACGTCCATCGTACCCTTATGGGCGCCGTAATTGTACCGCGCGCTCTGCTCGATGGTGTAGTACATGAGCTCTTGGCCGCGAAGAACGAACATGCGCTGTTGGTGCGGCATCCAACAAAAACGGGTTAAGATCTCCCGGTTAGACCATACATAGTCCAAGTCAATACGCAGAACATACGCTCTTCTTGATCTGAAGCCCGCCTTCGCCTTTCTTGTCCAGCTCGCCCTCCATGAGCACATCGTTGGTGAAAATGGTGATGTTGGTGTTGGAGATCTTGCCCTGCGCGAAGATGTCGGGGCTCGGGGGTGGCGGCCCCGAGAACGAGCGCATGAGCGAGGGTCGCATCATGGATGGGCGTTGGTTCGGCGACGGCGACTGCATGGCTCTGCTCGAATAAAGCGCAATATGCGGGGCACCACGTAACTCTGCGGTGAGTGGATGGGATGTGGGAAGAAGAATGTGGGCCAGAGAGAGTAAGGACCGTTCCTCCTGCTTGCTTGCCCGTGCCCTTCCTCTTCGTGTGGGGATCTCTATGGTGTCTCCTGGGTTGTGCCCGTCAGTCACTTTTACCGCCTGGTGTACCAATTGACCCACACAGTGGTGGGTAATTGTACCGAACCTGTGGTACCATGTACCTTTGAAATAAAAAGCCAGCGTGAAAATCGAAGTGTGCCATAGAACCAGCTGTCGAGATTGCCTTTGTACTCGCGTTTTAGTCAACTTGATGTAGCAATGTTGAGGTCAGTATCTTGACGAGACCCCCTCAACCTGAGGGTCTCGTCAAGATCGTACTGGTCCCTGGAAGTTCCATAGGAGCACCATCCACCAAACCAATCCAACACTTCTGGCTATTATTCCTTAAGTAGTCCCCTGGACCATCCAGAACAGTCGTGTCCAATTTGGAACGGATTTACAAGTAGGTGGTGGCGGCAAGCCGATTCGGCTTGCAGCGGCTGCAGCAGGCGGGCTGCCGAAAATCTCGTTCGACTTGAGCCAGCAGACGAATCAGCTCGCATTTATCGCTGGGCTGGTTGAGATCGCTAAGCGCACAGCATGAGGGGCAATTATTCGATGTATTCATGTCGATGGATTGTCTAAACGCCTGTGCACGCAAGCAACGCAAAGGGGTGGTTGGACTGTGATGAAGCAACTTGCACGATGTATCGCCGTGGTTGGTTATATTTCGAGACTGTGGCTGCTGCCACGAAAGCTTGTTATCTGAGGCAAAGGCAGAAAGACTGGCGGTCTCCTACTCGCCGGAGAGTGAGCGTATCATCGGAAAATGTCACTAGCACGGCTTTTAGTTGTTGTAGGTGTGCAATCGACTGAGCTGGAGCAGATTGGAGCAGTGAGTTGGTGCGGCCCCTCAGAAGGAAGCAGTAATATGAGCTATAATCGAAATCGATTTGTTGTGCTACCGTGCATGGCTTCGTTTACCGTCCTTTTGTTTATAGTCCGCACTGGAGATCAGGTCGCCCTCCCTTATCTCCATTTATCGCGAGATGTAGATGCTGAATTGAACAAAAAGATATACATGGGGAATACGATGGGCTTCACTCTAATGTGGTTCACTTGTTTTCGCATAACTTAATTGTCGGGCTGAGTCACTTGCATCCACAAACTGCTCAGGTTAAGAGCAAATCGTGATGAGTCAATGTCCGCGCGGTTTGGGCTTTCATGGGAGAACTGCATCGAAAGGAGGAATAACGGCGTCCGTCCGAAAACTCTCAACTACTGCGATCAGAGTCTTTGGATACGTCCGAGAAGCGGCGCGGAGACGAGAGTGCCGACGAGAGTGGTGAGGAAGTGTCAAATAGCCTCTTGTAGATCGATCCGCAAAGCATCATGACCTTGTTTGACGCTGGCTCGAGAACTTTCTTTCCATACAAAGCTAAAAGCAGCCATAAAGCATGTCAGATCACTACCCAAATAGAAATGACACGAGCTCGCTACTCACCCTGCTCGTCCACGAGTTCGTGATGGAAATTCGAGTGTCCGCAAGCGCAGAGGTGCTGCTTGGGGCGAGGGTTTTCTTCTTTGGTTCGAGAGCTGTCACAGGCATCACTTTCTCGTACTCTGTAGACCCCACATCGCCCTGGGCGACAGACTTTGCATTTTGCTCGAAGATGACCTTCGATGTCTCGCTTGAAGATGACATGGTTGAGAAGATCTACAACGAGGATGACCTTCAGAATTCTGATCCGAACTCAAAGCGCAGGGAGCTTTGAACTTACCATCGGAGACCCCTGCAAACGTCGTCGTTTGCAGGATTGCATCGACATTTCGGCGCGCGTAGTTGGCACAGATGTCGAGTAGTGACGGAGGTGACATTGGACCAACATCGATCGAGTAGAGATCCTGAAGGCGGTCAGTACCGTCATAGCCGCCCAGCAGGTACATCTTGCTGTCAACCACCACGGCGCGGTGAAACGTGCGACTGCTTGGGATGTTACCCGATGTGCACACCTCACTCCACGTGTTGGTCGTTAAATCGAGTCGCTGGAAGTCGTTGAAGCGACTGTGTGTCTTGTCGACACCCCCGAAGACAAACATGTTGTCCCCATGAATAACCGCAGTGTGGCGATATCTATGCGGTGGTGGAGTGCCACTTGTGGTGAGCTTCTTCCATTCCTGAGTCACGAAGTTGTACTCGAAAAGATCGTTGAGGGTGTCGCGGCCATCCCATCCGCCGAACACGATCAAGCGGTTCGTTGCGTCATGGACGACTCCACTGTGGCCGAATCGTCGCGAGGGTACCTGACCTTTGGCATCGATCAGCCGCCAACACTGCTCAGTGATGGCATATTCGCACAGGTCGTTGAAGCGACTAGTTCCGTTGTAGCCGCCGAATACGAAGATGCTGTTGGAGTGTAAGACCATAATGTGATCTGTGCGCGCTTCAGGTCGCTCGCCAACGATACTTGGCATTTCATCCCACCGCTGGGTTTCTGTACAATAGCTGGTTTGTCAATTTTCATCAATCGCTGACAACGAGGAAATGATCACGTACCGAAGTTAAAGTAGAAGAGGTCGTTGAAATAGTTGCCATCGCGGCCGTCATAGCCACCGAAGATGAACATTCGGTTCTCGTGCACCACCCCAAGTGCCCCGGAGCGTCGCGGTGGCAGGACACCACGCGTCTGCACTTCGGACCACGAGCTTGTCGCTGTGTGTTATCCAAACAAATGTCAATATCCACGTTTGTCTAGCGCGACCAGCGCTGCACAGCACTTACCCATGTCAAGTTGAAACAGATCTTGCTGGCGGCGGCGTCGATCTGTGCCTCCAAACACATACACGCGTCCATCTACATAATGCACAGCTTAGTTAGAGATCCGTCCTCCCATTTGAGTGCTCGGAACCTTGTCGCTGACCGTTGCTTGTGACCGTGTGGCCCGTCCTTGGGCTGTACGCTTCGCCCAGCGGGTGTAGTTTGTCCCACGCGCGCACCTCGAGTCCGTTGCTTCGGTGAGCGCCCCCATTGTTATCGCTGCCACCCACGGCATCCGAGACGTTGCGCTTCTTCGCCGCCGCTACCATCTTCACGTTGCTTCTCCTCGGGGTTTCCCTTTGTGATTTCCCTTGGATTCCCCCGCGTCCGTTTCCGAGGCGTCAGAGGTTTCGCAAAATGCGATAGTACGACTCTTTTTCTTTCTTTCTTTCTTTTTATAGAAAGTGATTGATTGTGAGAGCACCACTCAATTGGCACATACAGATGGAAAAATTCAAAACCAAAAAAAATGATGCGAAAGGACTCATTGTGATTGTAGACGGAATGATGGTCTGTAGCCAAATTTGCCGTTGATTTGAAGTTTGTAGCGGACGTTGAAGTACAAATTGCATTGCAGCCGTATTTCGGTACTGATTGGTACAAATATGATCTTTCTCAGATTGTGGCGATTGACACAATCGAGGCACTATGATACATGATTCGAATGGATGCTGTTGAGCAGGTGCTTCAATGGTCGCTATGAGCTGCAGTTCATTAAATGGCACAAACATTCCCCCCCCCTTCCTTTCATTAAACCTCTGGTTGAGAGGATGCCGACACAACAGAATCCCAGTCAAGCAGTAGAAAGGGATAACTGTTTAGTTGTTGTATGGCGCACATCAATATCTCGGGCGCTTATCTTGGAAAATCCTGGACGAAGCAATGTCAAGCTTACAGATGGTTATCTTCTTGTTGCTCTCAGTCGCGGCTGGCCAGTTCAACCTAGTTCATATCCTTGCTGTTGCATTTCGTGCACCCCACGAGCGTTTTTTGTGATTTGCTGTTTCACTGAACGATGTGGACAGCTAACAATGAGGCTGTCGCAGAATCTTCAGGTATGTGTGCTTGTACGACGAGTAAAGTCAAACGACTGAGTGAACTTTCTCGATCAGCGATTGATGTGACTGGTGCGAAATAGAGAAGGTTTGGGTGGATGTTCTTCTGTCCTTGTCCTCGAGTCGATTCAACGGGGAGCAGTGGTCTTCCTTACTGGCACGGTCTATAGTTCTACTTTTGAGAGGAATAGCTCAACGATAGTAATGGTTCCCCCAGAACCAGGATGATGTCTGCTCAAAGGATATAGGATACACAGTACGTATATACGGCGACCAATACACCTCATTGACATCATCGTCACGTACCAGAGAACGTTAGGCCTAGAAGGCATTGCATGATCTGTTGGCCTGAAATGTATCAGTGATACTGCGTCGCCAAACTGTCAGAACGTTGGAAAAGTACTGGAGAGTGGCACTGGAGATAGCCTGCTTCGAGGCCTAGAGTTGAAATTTGTGCTGGTACTTCTAGTAGCAGCATTGCTGCTACGTTGAAGTTCCACTGACTTCCTTGGAGGGAAAGCAGTCTTCGATCAGTATGAGAACCTTCTTTTCGTTGGAAACGCTGACGACATGGATGCTCGTCTGTCGATTCCCTAGTCAATCAACGCCAACAATTGTTGATTCAACGAGATCTTACCCATAGCGCACGAAAATTCCCAAGTTCCTTTATGAATGGATAGATTGTCCGTGATATTCTGCAAATTTGAACGAATTAGGTCTGATAGGTCTGACATAACCTCTATATAATTTATCTTTTCGACTATTTTCCGAATGCTCTGGGGGGGAAACTCAGTCGAACTGGCTCTTTTTTCCTGATTTCACATCGCCATGGTCAACTGTGTTCAAGACAAGACAGCGAAACTGGAACCCCTAATACAGCTTGTGAGCCGCATTTAGCCTATAGGTTGTGTGCATTCCTGCCTGGGCAGCTCACTGGAAACGTCGTCTATCATCGTGGGCTCATCCTTCCTCAGGACCATGCACGAAGGCTTTCTGTGTAAACTACTTTCGCACAAGTTATTCTGTGTGTCACGTCTGGGACCTTATCGGGCAAAAGGATAATAGAAGCTTTGCACATGTACCGCGAGCGAATCTCGCTCGATGACCTCGAGTCGAGATACCTGAACAAAGGGTCTGTGACACACGAAGGTGGAAGTGCAGTGCTGATTGCGCCTTCAGCAGAGTGGCATTTGCATGTGCTCTCTCTAGAGCTACCGTGATGTAAAATACACTACAGTGGACGATCTGTCTGACTTTGTGCAGTTGTCTATCCATGCTGAATTCCAGCGGCCGGAAGAATATCACCTGTTCATCGAGGAAAGAATCCGCAATGGGCCAGTCTGGGTCAGTGCTATCCATCATAGCGTGTCGGAGGTCCACAGTGAAGACGTCACTTGGCAAGTTGCCTTCAGCTCCACACGTCGACCGTCCCAATTGACAACCAACTCAAGACCATGAAGGTGTACTCTGCCTTGTTGCTGATCGTCGGCGCAACGCTTGCATTGGCCAATGCCCAAGAAGCTCCAAAGGGCGAAACGGTGGCGGACATCGCGCAGGTTGGTTTGGACCGCAACGGAGGCGACCGCTTCAAGGTCCAGCGTCCACGCGATGGCCGCATGCTTCGTGGTGGGGAGAAGAAGCCAAAGTCGCAAAGCATGTCCCAGGTGGCCGTTGACCCGAAAGCCAGAGACCGCTTCAAGGTCAACCGTCCACGCGATGGCCGTGTCTAAATACATAATGTCGCTCATTGCACTCCCGTCACGAATCGTCTACCATTGTCGGCTGTGGCTCTTGATGAACTATTCACGTCTGCATGCGCAACCCTCTCCTCGGGGCGGATGGATGCGAATGCGGGAGCTACCCAAACGCACTAACAATATCTTTAGTCTTAACGTTCCATTCGAATTTGGGATGTTCGTAAAGTTTTACACAGCAACGAGTCGCCTTCTCTAAATATGGTGGACATTCACACACACACATGTATTTTGCTCGCGCATTCTCGATGATCTGGTCCAAAAGAGACTGTAGAATCTGATAAAGCGGTCAAGTCTGGTTTACTTGCGCAGCTTGGGTGCAGGTCCAGCCGGCTCTTGCTGCGGTTCGTCGGCAGATCGAGCGCCCGTGCGTGGTCGCGAGACCTCGAAGCGCTTAGCCCCGTTGCTGTCTTTGGCGACCTGGCGGCCGTCCACCACCTCGCCCTCTTGCGCGCGGAACTTGCCGATTTGGCCGTCGTTGTTAATGTCGTCCTCAACCACGCCTTCGGCCTTGACAGTGGCGACCGTGGCGACCTTCGATGCAGTCTTCGACACGGTCCCAGTCGCGCTCTTTACGACGCCGCGGATGCTGAACTGGGCTTCGGCGCTGACGTGGCTGCAGACCAGCACGAGCAACCAGAGGCAGAGCGCTAACATGCGCAACGAGGTGTTCTTCGATAGCATCTTGGATGGTAAGCGGGGGAGTATTGCGCTTGGGTGAGAGAGATGCTATTAGAAACTGAACAAAGCGGAGCAAGTTCAGACCCCGGGAGCGAACCAGCTCATTCCATGGATGGGAATGAAGAGGCAGAGTCGGTTTTCGCGAACAACCCGCATAACCACCAGCTGGTAGGAGACGCCTCCAACCTAATTCATGTTCATGGCAGATCACTCTACGTATTGATATATGATAGTCTGGTAGGAGACCCGGGGCCTTCCACTGGAAGTTCAGGGAATCTTCCTCTCCCTCTCACCATCGAACAAAGCGGCAGAACAAAACTCCGAGACGATACCATTTATAGATTGCATTGTTCCCAAATCCCAGCTGGTCACGGCTGGACAAATTGACAGTCCTAGACTTTCCAGTACACGTACTGTTGTGACCTGGTGATCCCATGATGGTAGCACTTGCTGGATCGGGACAAGCTTGCAGAATACTACCCAGACATTCATCTGGCTGTCGGTATCCGACCAAGTACCAATCCGTACTAATCCGACCCGGATTGGTACTTGCACTGGTGCGGTTTGGAGTGGTTCGCTCTCCTAGGGTCACCACTGGCGAGTGGAGGAAAATGGACTTGTCCTGCTACGATTTCTGCGTCAGTGTCCAGCGTCCGTCGAGCTACACTTGGCTCGTGAAAGAATGGAAGGGTTCGTTTTATATTCGTTTTAAACAAACGTGTTTAAAATTGTTTTGAAACAACTTTTTTTTTCGAGATCAAGTGTTTCTAAACAGTTGGGACGTTTTTGCTCCATGAATTTGAAGTCTTGATGCTTTTACTCAGTGTCAATCACTCCCTTCATCCTTCGCGAGGCCACTGAATGTGTTGAGATGAGATGTACAGAGGTGATGATTGCCGCGATTGCAACTCAAAACATGGGTCGTGGTGCCCTCATAACACATTTCATTCTGTAGCCGCTTTAGGGTAGAGCTCAAAGCAGCTCGTCGAAGGAAGAGGAGAGGAGACATGAGACCGAACAAAGCAGAAGGTAAGTTTCTCGAGGAAGTAGCAGTTGGTATTATTATTGTAGACCTTGCGCTAGACCCGTGGATGTATAAAGTTCGATTCTCGCCTTTTGCCCTTCTTGCGGGTCAAACTGGTCGTAAGACGGTCGATACGGCGTTCGCGAACGATAACCGGGTCATGTCAACCACCCATCTCCGGCGTCATGCCGCACAATGCATGGATTTCGACATAAGTATCATTGGATATCCAACCCAGCATCTTAGCATGGGACCTGGTGTTCATTGTACCGACTGCGACCGCTTATTACAGACACCAATGCGAAGATTTTGTTTTGTCCAATCACGATGATGTCGACACGAATGTTGAGTTTGCATATAATTGTGTATTTGTAGAAATCATTTCCAAAAATATATTATTCATCAAATTCGTCTTCACTAGTGACGTCACCAACTGTCCCATCAAGCAGACCCAAATCACGCAGCTTCACATCATCCGCTGTCTTTTGCATGTGAATTCGAAAGAACCCTGCTCGGATTAATCGGAACCCGACCCCGTCCCAGGCAGGCAGTGGTGACCCAGTCGCAGACTGACCAACATACGGAGCCTTCAACTCAAATGGTGTTCCTGGGACGCGACGCTCGAGTTGGTCAGTGACGGGTTGAACCCACGACGCGCGGAGCTGGTCTTTGAATGGACGCATCCATGCCACATCGGCGGGCTGGCACACCGATGTCAGTCCAGCAGTCACCGCCATGAGGTGGACATTGATCTCGTCGGCATACTGTCGCACGAAACTCGTCCAATGCCCAGAGAACTCATCTACTAGCAGTAGCACAAGAAACGCCTTGTTTGGTCGCTCGTCAAAGTGCCGTTTAAAAAAACCGCAGTGCAGTTTGTCGTTCCACCAACCCTTTCTGTTTCCGTACACTTTCATGCCCATCATCTTCGGGATCTTCTTGACCGTCTCCCGCACACGAGAATCGAAACCATGGCGACTGTTGAGGCTGGCGGTGGCTACATGCGCCACCGTGGACGGATTCGATTTCAGCACAACTGTAGGACAGTACTTGATGCTGTGCGAGTTGGCAAGCAGCATCATCGTTGCACGCATTTTTGAACCACCGCCGCAACACACCCATACAGTCCTCCTGCCGACATGATCAACCGTAGTCTTCGGGAGATATTCGAAGAAGACTGCTATATCAAGTGTCAGCTCGTCAATTTTGTGCTCGTCTACAAGTGGAAGAAAACCCGCGACGTCGTCACAACAATGGCAGCGAACGTTCACACAGCCTCCACGACCCGTCGCCGTGATATCGGTCTCGCGACAACTCTCTCCGCTCAAGCCGAAGGGGTGCTTGTCTCCTGGATCAATGAGCTCCGCCGTGATGGCGTTCCAGTGTTGGCAAGCATGCTCGCTCTCAAGGCCCACGAGATTGCGGGCAAGGATGGTGTCCCACCAGGCGCCTTCTAAGCATCCAGCACGTGGAAGGCTCGTCCCTCCGTCGTCATCGGCTGTCGTTCCGTGCCAAGAATTGTGCGGGTCAGGCGTCACCGGACGACAATGCCACCATCGGCTTGGCTTTTGCTGAAGAAGTTCGAGCCTGGATGGCACTGCACGGCACCACACGTGTCTACAACGCAGATCAGACTGGATTCAACTTCAAGATGCTGCTTAAGCGTACAATTGCTGACCGCGGTGAGGCTACTGGGTGGGTCAAGTGTGGGAAGAAAGAGAAGCAGCGTGCGACCGCCATGCTATAGACCGACATTAATAGGAACAAGTACGACCCGTTTGTCGTGTTCAAGACTACCGACTCTACTTTCAAGGGCGTGCAAGCTGAGAACAACGCGGTGCGTCACGGCTTCGGCAAGACCCTTTGGAGCGAGATCATCGATCTCTAGCAGGCTATGGGTGCGCAGATCTACGGAAACCCTACTGCGTGGTGGAATGAAGACATCACCATGGCGTGGTTGGAGTACTTCTTCCTGGATCGCACGGATCAGAGTGAGCCCGTCCTGTTGCTTCTCGACTCGTTCTCAGGTCACTGGACGGAGAAGGTAACAGCCTGCGTTGCGCGACTCAACGTGCAGCTGAAGTCTGTGCCTCCGAAGCTCACGTGGCGATGCCAGCCAGCCGACATGGCTTGGATGAAGCCGTTGAAGGATGGTCTCCGCCGGAAGTGGGCCGAGCACCTCCGTGACCAGTTAGCGCGCCGCCGCAACCGCACGGGAAGATTTGATATATGACCATCAGATCGTGGAGACATTGCTGAGTGGCTGACCGATGAGTGGCGAGCCCTCACTGACCAGATCATCATGTCTGGGTTCGTGAAGTGCGGCTTCAGCAACGCGCATCCCGTTCAGCAGGTAGAAGTTGCTCCTTACGACACCTCAGAGGTCATTGCGCAGCTCGAGGAGATCAGGTACATCGAATGCCCGACCCTTACAAACACATGGGGCTCCGGCCTCGTACACGTGGGGGGTTTGAACCCGGCTCAGTGGCATGGAAGGGCCGAGACCAACACCACGTTCAAACCCTAGTGACATGCGTCCTCTAATATGGTGATCACCCAAAGTAAGATCTCGAGGGCGACGCTCTCTTACTGAGGTCGTTTTTACTCCACATGACCGTCGCCTACAAGATCTACAATAGAGTATTCACAACATAAGAAACGCAAATACCTGTCTGATCCCGCATTGAATGCTCGAGTCACTCCCAACTCATCCATTTTGGACAGCACCTTCGCACCAGAGATCTTCGCCGCTTCATCAGCGTCTTCGGGACGCACCGGGCCTTGGCGCGTTTTGGCGCGCATGGACAGCTTGGCGCTTGTAAAAAGCGCCACGACCCATGACGTGCTCGTGCAAAGCGAAGTGACTTCAGTGTTCCTGGCGACTCGTGTTGCGTGAATGCGCAGCATGAGAGAGGATATGGGCCTGGGGGGGGGGG
>JAADWZ010000315.1:0-36109 GCA_023336445.1 Pythium dissimile | reverse complement strand
CCCCCCCCCCCATTCCATGCCTGGTCACTGGAGCGATTGGATCCATTCGCGCACGTTGGCTTGGGCACATTCCAAATCTGTTCGGGCCACAACAAAGCAACAGTGAGTTTCTGGACGAGCTTTTTCTTCCTGGAAGAATACATGAAAATTAACATACTCACGGCCCCGCAGCGTTGCAGCCACGGCGACTCGAGCAGCACGACCGCCGACGCGCGGTCCAGTGGTTCGCGCTGGAGACACATTTTCATAAACTCGCAGAACTCGGACGAAAAGTATTTCTCGGACAGCGTCGGTGGCGGCGTGTCGAGCACGGTCTGGATCATGTCGATCGTGGTCTTGTGCTTAGCGTACGGGCAGACGCCCGTGGCGGCCTCCATGAGCACGTGGCCGAGGCTCCAGATATCCGAATTGTACCTGTACGGCTTGCCTTGCAGCCGCTCCGGTGACATGTAGCGAAATGTACCTACAAACGTGCCGCACATGGCTACAAAAAGCCCCACAATTGTTTTTTTCGTGAGCGTGAGGACTCTCCTTCCAAAAAGCCGCTAATCTCGCGTTTAAAAAATTCGTTGGACGAATCGTACCGATCGAGTCGCGCAGCTCGGTGGCGATGCCAAAATCCGAGAGCTTGACCTGGCCGCGGCTGTTGAGCAATATGTTGGGCGGTTTGATGTCTCGGTGGACGCGCTTGTGAGTCTTGAGATACGACAGCGCGTGCAGAATCTGGAACGCGATGTTGCCCAGCGCGCGCTCGGGGATCGTGCCCAGCTGCGCGATCACGTTCTCGAGCGAGCCGCCGTCCATGTACTCGAGCGCGAGCACGACCGCGCCGTCGCGCAGGAACGCCCCAAAGAACGTGACGAGGCATGGACACTACAGCAAGCATCGACAGCAGGACCCAGAAATTAGTTCAGTGTCTTGGAACGGAGAAGCGAAGCGAGGTCGGTCGCAACATACGCTCGAGTCGAAGAGCGCGTTGATCTCGCGGATGATCTGCTCGCGCTTGCCTTTGTCGAACATGTTGATCATCTTGAGTGCGAGCGGCGTGTTGGTCGGGCGATGCCGCGAGCGGATGACCGAGCCGCTGGCGCCGCGGCCGATCACGTCACCGCCCCACTCGAGCTCCTCGGGCACGACGCTGAAGGCGCGGCCGGTGCCCTTCATGATGACGCCCGTGGGCGTGATCGCGTACTTTCCCTTGACATAGGCGCCGGCACCGGCCACAAACGAGTTGTTCAGATTCATGGACGAGAGCGGAGGAGGAAGGTCACGTCGAGGAGTGCTGGTGCGTTGGCATGAGCTGCAGGCTGCAGCAGGAGCCCCATTCCGCCACAGGCTCAAGCGGCGGGTCAACGACGTTTCAAGCTCTACAACTGGCGGTTGGGTGCCAGAACCAGGTGAAACCGAAGGGTATTATCCACCGTATTTTGATGCTAGTGGGAGTGGCTGCCACGTAAATTGGGAAGCGTGACAATAGGACCGTTGAACAAGTACTGAAAGTCACAAAACTGTATGGTATCCTTTCGCGAACACTTCGAATAATGAATGAAGGGTGGACACCAACGGCGGTCATAAATAATAGCCAGATCCAGGCGGTATACGAGCTGCTCATCGGCGAGCGCCGTGGCGGATACAGAGCCCTTTGCGCACAGCGCCCTTGTTGCAGCCATCTTCGCGACAGCGGCGGCCTCCACCGTGGGAGACGCACAGATGGCCACCCACCGCGCTCTTGCTGCAGGACTCGACCTCGCAGCGGCATCCGCCGCCGTGGGCGATGCAGCGCCCGCCCTTGAGCGCTGTCTTGTGGCAGTCGTCCACACTGCAGCGCTTGCCGCCGCCGTGGGCCGAGCAGAGACCACCAGAGAGCGCCGACTTGCAGCAGTTGTCCAGCTTGCAGCGCTTGCCCCCGCCGTGAGCGATGCAGTAGCCGCCTTCCTTGGCCGACTTCATGCAGCCGTCAATGTGGCATCGGCGGCCGCCACCGTGGGCGATGCAACAGCCGCCGGTCTTGGCGCACTTTTGGCACTCGGGCACTTTACACAGTCGGCTGGGCTTGTGGAACTCGCAGAACGCACCAAAGCCCGAGTACACGGCCCGCGCCGAGCGGTAGCAGTTGCGCTTGGAGCAGAGCGTGGTGCCGGCGACAAACTCTGTGGATGACGTGTCCACGCGGGGGGACGAACCGTCCGAGTCCACGCTCTCATCGTCCTCTTCTTCGTCCTCTTCATCCTCTTCGTCGTCCATCGTGACGTAGCCTTCACTGGTAACAATCTGCTCGTCCTCTGGGTTCACAATGAAACTGAGCTTCATCACATCGCGTGACTTTGGGGTCTCCTGCTCGTGTTGGCGTGGCAGGAACGCGAGCAGACTGGGCGCCGAGCGCGAAGTCTTCATGCTCAGTAGCGACATGGAGATGGCCGTTGGATCCACCAACGTTGGCGTGTGGCGCGCGAGCCGCTGGTCCAAAGGCTTGAGTAGTGCACCGCCTGACAGCGGAGGGAAGGAATGCTCGAGCGCCATGTTGGGGTCGTTGGGCTCGGGAGGGAGAGTTGGGTAATGAAATGAAGAGTCGAGGTCGCGGGACCAACAAGCTGCTGTTGGTCGATCTGGTCAGGCCAGAACGAGCGAGCGGTTGAGCGGTCCACCGTGGACTCCAACGGGAACGGAAGTCTGGTTACTAATCTCTGCGCTGTGCAGAGACCTTTGTCGGGTTCCACTTCCCTTGCAGTTCGTTGCGTGCCTAATGCCTGGAGTGCCAAATATCAGACCACAAAACCTGTTGAAAGCGATCATGCACTCGAAAGTGGACCGCAAGTGGTTAGATAGGGATTGACTGATCAAAGGCATCCATCCGTCTTTTGTGCCACGCTTCAGACTCCGGAAGGAACGATATTTGGTTTCAAAGGGAGAAGTGGGATGCCTCATCTGCACAGGCGTGAGATATGCCCCGACTCTGTCCCCAAGCCACGGGCGTTAAAGGCTGTCGTTGGCAAGGGAATTGCAGAGGCTGATGCTTGCCTGGAGAGAATCCAGTTTACGAGTGAGATTTCTCCGCTAATTTTGCAATTTGCTGTTGAGTGCAAACGCACCAGATGAAAGTCTCGGAAGAATAATCGAGAACCAAAAAAACAATGGGATGACTGTCTCCAGTGTCCGTGCTAGAACTACCAGCATTGGTGGCACGATGAGCCACTCAGAGTAAAGCCAGGGCAGAAGAGAACAAAACTTCGAAGAAAGACGAGGTCCACCAGAGCGTCTACTTCTTGGCCAGCCAGCTAGCTATCCAGTACCTGCCTGCTAGATCGATGCCCCTCACACAGTTTTCATTTTCTGCACGTGGTGTCTGTACAGTACTGTATGCACAGCGCGCCGTGACTGTGGGCCGCAGCTGCTCGCCGACCCACCCACCTTCCGCGTACAGCTGAGCTGAACGATTCGTACAGATCCATTTTCAAATGCAATGTTCAGTATCTGGTGTTATTCCTTAGCAAGCCGGCTTGGAAAGGACATGTTTTTGAGTCACTTGCCTGGGTTTGTTCCCTCCTTGCGATCCGGCTCGTGATGGGTCAGCCGAGGGTCCCACTAGCGGTCACGTTTACAACTCGAAAGCGCATGTGTGGAAGTTTCGAAACCCTCAAAGAAAGAACCAGAGTGAGCGAAAGGCGGGCCTTGTTCTCGCACATCAGCTGGTCGCCGAATGTCCACAATAGTGGCCGCGTGGACGCATTGATACCTTGGACAACCACAGCTGGGTTGCTCGAATCACACTGGATCTGCTCGCTGGATCAACGTTATATGAATTCCTGAGAACTGGACGCACCCACCACAGCATTGTGGGTAGCGGAATTGTGTCTACAGAAAAATGACCTTACAACATGCTTAGACCAGGGATGCGTCGCCGTCGAAATTTCCAGAGATCCTTGCACGTGTAACACCATCCACGTCCACTGGGTGGCCCAGTATCTACACTCCAAGTGATACAGCAGTTATTTAGTCTTTACAGTGTACAGTACTGTACGATGCCACCACCAATAATCCAATTTTTTTTACCCTTTTCGGAGCCGAGCTCCTCGTTCGTTGTCCCGCTGGCCCTGCGGGACGTTCCCTTCACAGAGCGCTCGCGTGTCGCGCGAGCGCGCGTCCAGCGATTGGATTCCTGACGGCTGCCTCTTCGACGCTGCCAGTGCCTCATGCCAGTGGCGTGCGTCTTCTTCCGAGCGGCGGCCGCGCCTAATGGTCGCCTCGTTGTTCGACACGACCACGCGGGAAATCGCGTGTCTAGTCGCCATTGACGACTGGGTACAAAAGCCAGACAATCAGGATACTTTATGTGGACTCATCCATGTCGGCATCGCGTCGACTCCAGTGAGGATTTTCTTCCAGTGTGGAAAACCTCTGGAATCCAGACGGGTCCACTCACTGGAAAATTGTTTGTGGCACCACCAAGTGGCTCTATGAGTCAAAGGCGCTTCCGTTGTGGACTTGTCAAATGGGCAGGTTTCGATGGAATTCCCGCCGGAATCCTCAGTCATACGACTCATCGTTCGCGTCACGGCGCCGAAATGGACACCACGACAGGCGCGACCGACGTGGCGAATCTATACGTTCTCCACCTCTATTCTCACCAATGGTAGGTACAGCGATATACGAATACTCCACGCTATCGACTTAATACCACACCGCAAAAACTGGCTATCGTCATCCTCCTGGCTCGGCCTCTCCCTGGTGGCTGGCGCAGAGCCCACTCGGGGTCGCCGCCTTGTCGCACGCGCCGATCGGACACCGCTTGCCGCCGCCGTGGGCGATGCACAGTCCGCCTTCCTTGGCGCTCTTGGAGCAGCCAGCGCGCTGGCAGCGCCGCCCGCCCCCGTGGGAGATGCAGAACCCGCCGGTCTTGGCGCACTTGCGGCACTCAGGCACTTTGCACAGTCGGCTCGGCTTGTGGAACTCACAAAACTCGCCGTAGAGCGGACACGCCTGGCGGTAGCAGTTGCGCTTGGCGCAGAGCTGGCCGACGAGCGTCAGGTCCTGCCCTGTCGCAGTGGCGTCGTCAAGTTGGGACCCACAAAGTGGTGGTGGGGACGCGGGGGCTTCCCGCGCCTCTGGAATTGGAGTCGGCGCTGGACTCAGCCGGCGGCTCGGTAGTCTAGAGAGTTGTCTGTGCCAGGCGTGGTCGTCTTCTACGTGGGGGCGATGACAGTCCTGAGTCCTTGCTGCATCACCACGAGAGTCAAGAATTTGGTCTGCATAGCGGAGCGGAATGAGGTCACTTCCTCCATAATGAAAGTCGCCTTGATTCTGGTAGTGAGTCTGTGGCAGCGGAGGAAGCCGCGAGGTGAAACCGTTGTCGAGACGGAACTTGTGGTCGATGTGGTGGCCGTCGTTGGAGCTATTCGGATATTGATAGTACGGCTCTCGCCACGGCTGCGTCTCCTGTGGACGACTATAGGGAGCGACGCGAGTGAGGACACGACTGTTTCTGCGACTGGGGTAGCGGCGGTAGAGGTCGCTGGCGGTCATCACGGAACGAGCTTCGTACATGCCAGCGGCCGACGGCACTCGCACGCTCATGTCGACACGTCGACCGTGCTCGCTGTTGAACGGCGCACTGCGGTCGTAGTGCGGGTACTCCATGAACAACGCGTCACTGATGGAGGCGGTGCTGGAAGTGGTGACTAGTCTATGGAAGCACGACGTCGAGGGCTCCGCCACGCGTCTTCCCAACTTGCCACGGTGGCTGGCAGTCGGCGAAGTGGTGTCGTGTCGCGCGTGGTCCTCACCCCAAGCAGAAGTGCGTGGCGGTGGCGACGATGACCCCAACAGGAAGATGTCGTCCGTCAGCATGCGCTGCGGTGAGAACATTCCGGCGCACAAAGGTTAATGGTGAGTGCTCGGCATCATCTGCTTCGCGTTCCATTCCATTCAGCTGCGTGTAAGGCGAGCAGTGGACTGTCCCTGGCCACCAAGAGGAGGTCTCTCTTTTGGGCTTCAAAGCGAGACCAAGACTGACAGTGAGTGTGCAATCCTGTATGCGTCGTGTGACTGTAGGTCGCGCTCTGTCGCCATTCATAGAATTCACAGAATCGTACGGTAGGACCGCCGTATCAGACTACACTGTAGAGTTTCGTGAACCAGTCGACGCCTGACTCGACTGTGAGGACTACCAAGTTAATTGGCCATTTTTTATGATCCGTGATCATCACAATATGATCGTGGTGGGGGAAAATCCGGAGCAAAACGCGAAACAAAGACCGCACGTGGACTGGCCTCTCCCAACTTTGCTGGAGGTTTCCACATCCAGATTTTCGATAGGGAGGAATACAAAAACGGATCTGGCAAAACTGAAAGGAGAAACAAATGATGGAAAGCGCATATCAGTGCCAAGTTGCGTAGGAGAAACAGTGGCGCGGAGGCTTCAAGAACAATTCACAATTTACAACATTATCACGCATTGCTGTTCTGAACAGTGACTATCTTGGCGGCGCGGCAGGATCTCAGGACTGGTTGTTCGACTCGGATGGTCCCGTCGCTGTCCAACTCAGGACAAAGCTCCAGCGGATGAGTCTCACCCTGAGATGTGCGTGATTCTGGTGATTGGTTCTTTCCCTTTGGCGCTGCGGTCCGCAGTGCGGAGTATAGTCGGCGCCCAACCCGAGCGCAACCCAAAACACCGCCAGATTTAAAAGTTTCGGAGAAACATTGCAGATCCAATTGTCGGAACTTCAAGATCAGCAGGCCTCACTAGCAGTAGTGCCTAGAATCCAGCGTGGATGGAGCAGTGGAGGCTGAAGATCTGGATGACCACTCGAACAGACAGTCTCTAGCCAAGAGTCTATTCGTGTGGTCATCCAGATCTTCAGACGCATCCGGATTCCGGAACCCAATGGTTGCCCAGGCTGTCCAGAGTAGACTCCAGACCGGAACGATCGCTCAAGCCGACGGCGCTGTGCAGCCTAGCCTAGCCCACTGTGCTGGGAGTCGGTGGTTTCACTAGTGGGGACTCCAGATGAGAAATCAATACCACGTCGTAAATCATGGCATTGACTTGACTTCTGAGTGATAGTTTGCTATAGAGCCGTCTACGGAACATTTTCCGAGAGCTCAATAGATGTCCAACAGGCATGGCTAGTTTTCCAGTAGCTACAGCGCCATATTCCCTCCGACCAGTGCGCTGTAGCGCTTTGAATTCCGCTGTGTTTAAAGCATCGTCCGCGGACGTCGGTGGCTCTCGAGTTTCCACGTATGCTATTCTAATCCCTTCCGAAGCGAGCCTCGACCGTCGTTTCTCTTCCACTGAGTTTGGCTCTTGAGCGATCCCGGTGTGTGTGCGAGGTGTGTGTGAGAGAGGGAGAGAGGGGGGGGAGGGGGTCTTCCGTTGTTCGAATTGAAAAGGTGACGAGAGCAGACGCCGAAAAGACAGTCGCTGTTCGATCGGCAGGGACGTCGAAATCATAAGAACAATGACTTGCGATCGAAAAAAAACGTTGTTACACGCGCTGTAATGTTCATATATTTATCGCTTTTTGAGACTTCAAACCCATGGCGCAGACTGGTCTCACTCGGCCGGGCGATAGGGCCAAGAAACGATCAGATCAGACCGCCGGGATCGCTTTGAAGTTCTGCTTGGAATTGGCCGGGTCACACATCGACAGTAGAGGCTTGGCCTGAGCCAGATTGATGGATTTGCCGTAGATATGGCTCTGTTCACTCCCAGGCACAGACGTGTGTCTGCACTGTGGACACGAATAGTGTCATTGTCGACGCGGTGCACTCCGAACGCCTGGTTGGGATTGGCGCTGTCGCAGCGTTCCCACACGACCGAGAGCAATGTCGTGCTGTCCGCCATGGCGGGGCGCGTGCCCCCAGTAGTGAGACAGTTGCCAACCGCGAGGCTCCGAATCTGCTGGGTCGCCATGTTGTACCCGAAGTGGAAGCGCCGATCTCGTCCGCATTTCACGAACATGTGGCGCATCGACGAAGAGACGAACCCCAAGCAAAGGTCTTGGTCGTCTTCCATTTAAATCATGAACGGTTGGCGCTGCAGCTGGAATGCGTCCGTCAGCGGGGACGACGCGGGCATTCGCGACTGCTCGGCTGCAAGGTTGGTCGGAGACACAGCGACGACTCCGCTGGTCGAAGCGGCGTGGTAGGCGACCGACTCGCCGGCCACTACCAGCAGTGCACCCAGGACGGCAACCACCAAGCGCTTCGTTTTGGGGGCGTCTTCGACCACGCGAGGTGGGGTCGTCAGGAGTGTGTCTTCCGAGTCGACAGCGACGATGCTGTAGGCTGGCTCCATGCTCAGACTTGCTGGTGAAGATGAGAGTGGTAGGGAGTGATCGTGAGCTGGCGTATTGGGGAATGAATGTGCTGCGGGTAAGCAAGCAGCGCTCGCGTCCCCTCAATCTTTTCGACCTGCCAATGTAGCGCCCTGGAGCCCTGGGCTAGGGACAGCGAGATGTGTGGTTCTCGTGGCTTGGGAACAGTCGCTCGCGCTCGCGGCGGCCAGGGCAATGACGTGGAGCGCAGCAACAGACTCGACAACATGCAGCATCGCAAGGCGCCACACAGCCAGCGCATCCACCTCTTGGGAACAAACTGTGCGGTCGTGGCGGGTCCTAAACCGCATGCACTGTGGTGGCATTCAGCCAGAACGTTACCAGCGGTATTAGCTCTGGAACCAAGCCATGGAATCGAAGGGCCTGATGGAAGTGTTCCATACTTCCACCTCTGAGCGCAACGCGAGATCCTCTGAGTTCATCTCGGAACAAAATGGACGGTCAAGACAGCTCCCGAACCGTCGCTTGACGGTCCAGCGATTTAAAAAAAACTAAAAATCCTCAAAATCCCGAGACCTTGTCAATCGTGAGATCATGAGAAGTAAGGATACTTAGTACACGCGCTTTTGGGAATTGTGCAAACTCGAAAACAAATCCGAATCCTTCTCTACAGTGTGTACGAGTTGGGGTGGAGGACTGCGATCGAGGTGGCTTGCTCCCTTTCCTATGTTCAGAACAACTTCAACTTGAATACTATCCAAGTTGAAGTAGAGAATTCGCAGCCACGATCACAAAAAGATACTGTAGGGAAGATCGTCGCTCAGACGGGTTCACCGGCTTCGTCCCTTGATTAGTTCGTGCGACTGTTCGCAACAACATGCCTGTTTGATCGACTGCTCACTGTCCGCCGCTTGGGAAGCGTCGCGCTCACGTGTGGCGTGTGGGTGTTTTCCAGCTGCGAAGCAATAGATTGATAGATCCAAACGCAAGCTCCGGTCTACGCGGCGCAGAACATACGGCGATCTTTCTCGACTCAGATATGCTGAGATGATACCGATCCGAAGACTGTACTCTGGATCGCGACTACTCACCGCTCCTGCGACGGCTCCAGAGCTACGTCGACCGCACGTTTTCGTTGGCCGTAGGGCTTGCTGCTCAAAAGGCGACGCGTCTGCTAGTTGAGCCTTCTAGATTTTGGCGGGGTTTCGCCTTCGTCTGGGCTTGAGGCTACACAGAGATTCCAGCGCTCACACAGATCTCAATTCTCTGACTGAAGTGGGACCCAAGGAAGCATGAAGGCAGACTACAGCGCCATCAGCGTCGATTCGGAAGGCCATCCGCTCGTGGAGCGACTGCCGCCGCCGACACAGAAGCCCAAGAAGAGCAAGCGCGCGGTTCTTATGGCTCTGGGTGCGTTGCTGCTTGTCGCGGGGGCTGCGGTGGCCTACAGCAGCGCCTCGCAGACTGGAGCAGTCGCGGTGGTTTCGATAGATCTCGCGGCGGACCAAGCCAAGCCTATGCCAAAGACCGTCGGCACAGCCAAACAGCAAGAGCCACCCAGCAAAGGCAAGGAGGAGAAGGCGAAGCTAGGACTTGTCGGTCCAACGAAGCAGACAGGTGGACTACCCAGCAAAGACAAGCAGTAGCAAGGTGTCTGAGGTATCGCGCGACCTGCATTGGCCTGAGTGCTGTAACTGGGTGGGGTGGCTATTATAGCCTGTATAATTGGAGTTTTCTTCCTATCCGAAGAACTTAGTGCTAAGAGCCTATGTGTTCGGCCTCATTCGTCTGTGCCACAGATCAGCGTTTGAACGAGGAACTGCGAGAAAAGTTCAAAAGCGACGGTCGGCGCTTTGAAACCATCGTCGCGTTGTGGCAAGCCGGAATGCGTCGGCAATGGATTTGAAATCACTGTGTCTCTGGTTCAACCCGAATCTTTGCTACGCAAAAACAAATTCGACAAATTATATCTGTTGGAAACAATTTCTATTAAAATAAAGTTTTGTAGTTTCCAGCAGATTATAATTTGAATACTAGACCAGAATATATTTTATTCCGTGGACGAATGCTAGTCGCAGTTTAACTTATTTTGATAGGTTAGCACTGTTGTTTAAATGTTGTACAGTAGGATTCACGCGTACCTACTGTACTGTAATGTATTTGTTTAGACTAGCTTCGGATTATATTTCACGTAACTTTCGGCAACGACACGTATATCTTCCTGGCGTCTGTTCACGGCAACAGTCACGCGTCGCGACGTTCTACGGGCCGCGCGCACCGCTCGATCGCGCCGCCTCGCGATCTTCTATTCTCTCTCCCCTCCTCTCCTCTCCTACTTCTCCGTTCACCATGCAGCCAGTGGCCACCACCACCACTGCTCGGCTCAGTCGCCGATTTCCCCTCGCTGGAGCAGACCGCAAGCATGAAGGGGAGCGGCTACGGCAGCGAGAACGCGGACGCCGAGAACGCGGCGTTCGTGCGGCGTGTGGCGGCCGTGCGCCGCACCAACACCGACGCCAAACCGTCCAAGACCAAGCGCGCGCTCGCCGTGGTCGGCGTCACGCTGGCCGCCGCTGGCGTGGTGGTCGCGTATCAGACTCTGAATCAATCGTCGTCTTCACTGTCCGTGGCTAGCGCTGTGGCGCCGCTGACGCTCGAAGCGAGCCAGCAGTCGGTCGACGACGTGCTCTTGCTGGGCAAGCCGTTCCAGCTGCGCAACCCGAGCAAGAACCTCTGTGTGGACGACGGCGGCGGCTGGTCCAACGGCGGGACCAAGTTTGTGCTCAGGCCGTGCAACGCCGCGAGTCCAGACCAGGTGTTCACGTACGACGCCAAGACTAAGCAGCTGCGCAGCCGCAACAAGAGCAACTTCTGCGTGGACGACGGCGGCGGCTGGTCGAACGGCGAGACCAAGTTCCATCTCTGGGACTGCGACCCGAACAACGTCAACCAGCAGTTTGAGTACTCGGCCGCGATCCGCCAGTTCAAGAGCCGCGCCAAGCGCAACAAGTGCATGGACGACGGCGGCGGCATGAGCGCCGGCCAGACGGCGCTCCACCTCTGGGACTGCGTGGACAATCACCCCAACCAGCAGTTCGAAGTGGTGCCCGTGGCCGAGTACAACGTGCCGGCGCCGCTGCGCGACGGTCGTGAGGTCTTGCTGTTTCTAGCCGACAAGCCCGGGCTCTGCATGGACGACGGTGGCGGCACGTCCAATGGGCAAACCAAGTTTGTCGACGCGTACTGCAACGGCAACAGCGCCAACCAGATCTTTGTGTACGATGCCGTCAACTTTATGTTCCGCAGCGCGCGCAAGCCTCAGCTGTGTCTGGACGACGGCGGCGGCATGAGAGCGGGCGAGACGCGGTTCCACCTGTGGGATTGCGTCAAGGGCCACGTCAACCAGCGCTTCATCTACGACGAGGCCACGATGCAGCTGCGCAACCCGGTCAAGAACCTGTGCGTGGACGACGGCGGCGGCATGCGCGCGGGCGAGAGCCAGTACATGTTCGCTCCCTGCGACGGCGGCAGCCACAACCAGCGGTTCTCGATCCTGTGGCAGTCGGAGGCGGCGCAGTTCGCCAAGGGCCAGCGCCCGCCCTTGTCGTTCCCCGTCGACCACCCACTGTTGGTGAGCGGCGCCGAGTTTGTCATGCGCGTGCCGGGCAAGGACAACTTGTGCACGGACGACGGCGGCGGTCTCTCGCCAGGACAGACGGAGGTCCACCTGTGGAGCTGTGACATGGGCAACATGAACCAAGTGTTCCGCTATGACCCGGCGACGTACACTATCCGCAGCGCGTCCAAACACAACTTGTGTCTGGACGACGGCGGCGGACGCAGCAACGGCCAAACCAAGTTCCACCTGCAGGCCTGCGACGCGAGCAGCGACGACCAAATCTTTGTCTACGACGCCGTCACGCAGCTGTTCCGCAACCCGACCAAGCCCAAGATGTGCATGGACGACGGCGGCGCCATGTACGCCGGCCACTCGTCGTTCCATCTGTGGGACTGCTCGGCGAGCAACAGCAACCAGCGCTTTGAGCTGTTGCCGTGGGCGCCGCCGACGCCGCCTCCGCCACCGCCTCATAGAGGAGCTGGGTCCTACTTCGTGTCCGATTTCCTGCGCAGCGGCCAAGAGCTGGTCATCTTCCCCGCTGAGAAGCCCTTCTACTGCGTGGACGACGGTGGCGGCACCTCCAACGGCGAGACCAAGTTTGGCGATGCCAAGTGCGACCCCAACAGCCCGAACCAGGCGTTTGTGTACGATCCGGTCAACTACATGTTCCACAGCGCTCGCAAGCCCGGGATGTGTCTGGACGACGGCGGCGCTTTAGGAGCCGCGCACACGCAGTTCCACCTGTGGGAGTGCAGCCCGAGCAACCTCAACCAGCAGTTCGTGTACGAAGACACCACGCAGCACCTGCGCGTGCCCACCAAGGACTTGTGCGTCGACTCGTCGCGAGGCGAGTACACGCTCCAAGTGTGTAGCGACCACGCGCCGAACCAGCGCTTTGTGATCCTGTGGAGGTCGGAGATGGGAGGTATGATGCACGTCGCGGACATTGCGATTGAGTCGCCGGCGCCGGCCGTCGACCACCCGGTGCTCGCCAGCAGCCTGGAGTTTATGATCCGCGTGCCGACAAAAGCCAACCTGTGCGTCGACGACGGCGGCGGCTCATCGAACGGCCAGACTAAGTTCCACTTGTGGACGTGCGACCCGGCCAACGTCAACCAGGTCTTCCGCTACGATCCCGTGAATCTCGCGATTCGCAGTGTGGCCAAGCCCACCATGTGCGTCGACGACGGCGGCGGCCGCGGCAACGGTGAGACCAAGTTCCACTTGTGGGAGTGTGACGCCAGCAACGTCAACCAAAAGTTTGCCTACCACGTGGGCGCGAAGCGCTTCTACAACCCCACCAAGCCCGGCATGTGCATGGACGACGGCGGCGGCAAGACCAGTGGCGAGACCAAGTTCCACTTGTGGGACTGCGACGCCAGCAACGTCAACCAGCAATATGAGGTGATCCCGCGCACTGCGTTTGGCGAGCCGGTGCCTCCTCCTGTGGACATGCCCGGGCTTCCAGTGCCTCCTTCGGGTCCGGTACACAACCCGGTCTTGATGGCCGGCACCGCGTTCTTGATGCGGCAGGCCACCAAGGGTACGCTCTGCCTCGACGATGGCGGCGGCCGCAGCAACGGCGAGACCAAGTTTTCGCTGCAGCCATGTGACCCGACCAGCCCGAACCAGCAGTTCCGCTACAATCCGAGCGGAGAGATCCTCCACAGTGTGGCCAAGCCCGGCTTGTGCGTGGACGACGGCGGCGGCACGAGCAACGGGGAGACCAAGTTCCACTTGTGGGACTGCGATCCAAACAACCGCAACCAGAAGTTTGAGTACGACGCAGCGACCATGATGTTCCACAGCCCAACCAAGCCCAACATGTGCATGGACGACGGCGGCGCTCAAGGCGCGGGCTCGACGCTGTTCCACCTGTGGGACTGTGCCGTGACCAACTTCAATCAGAAGTTTGAGATCATGGGCGTGATCGCCCTCGACCAGCCGATGCTCGACTTCAACGTCGCGGTGGCTCCTCCAGTGGCTCCACCGGCGTGGCCAGTGGGCCACCCGCTGCTGGCCAGCGGCGAAGAGTTCATGATGACGGTGCCGGGCAAGGGCGAGCTGTGTGTGGACGACGGCGGCGGCGTGTCGTCGGGCGAGACCAAGTTCCATCTGTGGCAGTGTGATCCCAGCAACCTCAACCAGGTGTTCCGCTACGATCCGGCCACGTACTCGATCCGCAGCGCGAGCAAGGCCAGCCTCTGCGTGGACGACGGCGGCGGCAAGAGCAACGGCGAGACCAAGTTCCACCTGTGGCAGTGCGACCCGGAGAACAGCAACCAGCGGTTCGTGTACGATTGGGAGGCCGAGCGCTTCTACAACCCGACCAAGCCCAACCTGTGCATGGACGACGGCGGCGCCAAGGCGGCTGGCGGCGCGCAGTTCCAGTTGTGGGACTGTGCCGTGACGAACCAGAATCAGCACTTCCAGCTGATGCGTCGCCCGAGCGTCACCACGGCTGCTGGGCCTGGAGGAGAAGCGACTGGGGTGGACGGACTTCCTGCGCCGGACGTGTTCGTCCGTGAGCCGCAGCTTCAAGACGGAGGTAAGGGTGGCTTCAGCACGGAGACCGCGACGGATGAGCCTCATCTCGTCGGTCCTGGCGGCATGTTCCGCCCTCCAGCGGAAGAAGAGACCACAATGCCTGACTCTGGCCGTGGTGACGGCAAGCACGTGGACGGCACTGAAAATGGCGGTGAACCACAACTCGACACTGAAGCGCCGCAGCTTGTCATCGACCAGCCTTCGGCCGAGAAGGAGCCGACACTGCCTCCCAGCACTGGTGGTGGCGGCGGCGGATACGCTGGCGAGTACGAGTTCACTAGCGCGCCAGAAACCGAGACGCCTCAAGTTGTGTTTAACCCTTTATCTACAGAGGACGAGGAACACAACGTACCAAGCACTGGCGACGGTGGAGGGTACCTGAACCAGCCGCTGATGCCACAGGAGGTGGACCAGCCTGGCTACGCACCACCCGCGCAGTACGACCACGACTGGAACTTGCTGGCGCCGTCGAATGAGACTGTCGGCGTCGTCAACTCGGACAACTCGGAGGACATCACGACCACCGAGATCTTCCAGTACTTGCATCGCCTCAAGACCGAGGCCGAGGCCTCGCTGGCCAAGACCATGGCCAGGTACGTGCGCACCAACAAGTGCGTGACCAGTGGGCTCGCGTCGCTCAACAAGGCGGCGGTGACCGTGGCCGAGTACCACGCGCTCGTCCAGTGGATGCACGACCACTGCGTGTTCGACAGCAGCTCCCAGTCCACGAAGACCGACGGGGCCTTGGGGCACATGACCAAGCTCGAGTTCTACCAGCAGATCAAAGACCACTTTGCCAGCCAGCGAGCGGATCTGATCGGCCAGGCCGAGACGGTTCGCTTGCGTGGAGATGACGCGGCCGTGGGGCGCAAGCGGCTGCTCGCCTGCATCCACGAGGCCTCGGGTCGCTTTGGCCAGACGCAGACGGCAGAGCAGCTCCACAGTGCCATCCTCTGGGTGCAGAACGAGTGTGTCAAGACCCCGTGAGCGGACGGCCCACTGACGAAGAAGGCTTGACCTTGTCTGGCGTTGGTTTTTTAGCTAATGCATCTTCGTTCGCTTGTTTTCTGCACATAACACAAACTCAAAATTGCGATCTCGTGCATGCCACGCCGTCTGTCTTCCATCGTTATTAGTTTGCATCCAAGAAGCCACGAGCCGCTTCAGGCCGTCGAGCTGCTTGAAGCATCTCCACGAGGTCATCAAGCACTACGAGTATACACTCGTAAACGCGAACGACACAAGTGGCATGAATAGTGGGAAACTCTTGTGCACGGCTCTCTTGCATTATCTATCGTGCTTGGCTCAGTCGACGGCGTTTTCTTCATCTTCTTTAGACGGATCCGCCGGGCGGCCGAGGAAAATTCGACTGTCCGCTGCCTTGCGTGGCGTTGTGGTTGTACGCCGCGCCAGGGTACTGGTAGTGGCTGCTGCTGCTGCTGTTGGTGTAGTTGGGCTGGTTCTGCGGCTGCGACTGCTGCTGTTGCGCGTAGTAGTAGTTGCCAAACTGCGGCGTCGACGACGGCGACGACGAGAAAATGCTGCTGTAGGCCGGCGGCGGCTGTGAGGGCGACGTCTGCGTCTGCTGCTGGTACGACGAGAACGGATGCTGCGGAGGAGCGGGCGCCGACGCCGACGCCAACTGTCCACCATGGCTCTGCTGCTGAAGGCGCGCGTGGACGAACGGCGGAGGCTGCTGCTGCTGCTGTTGAGCCGATGGAAACAAATTGTACAAGCCCTGCGGCGGTGACTGGGACGCCTGCTGCGTCGACTGGAACGTCTGCGGCACGCCGCCGGCGAGCTGCCGCGCGAGCGCCGCGTCGCTCGACGCCGTCTGCATCACGTTCGAGTCGTCGCGGAGCTGCATATCGCGCATCATCTGCGCCGCGACCGCCGCGTCGTGGGCTTCGCGCTGCCGCACGGCGTCGTCGGCGTGGACGTGGAGCTCGAGCTCGCGCCGCTCGAGCTCGCGCGCTGCGCAGTGGTCGTCCACGGTCTGCTGAAGCTGCCCGATGCGCGTCGAAAGCTCCTCGTAGAACTTCGCGCCTTCTTTCAAATGCGACTGCAGCTGCTCGTACGTGTCCACCGCGTCGCCCAGCTTCTGGAGGAACGCCTGGCGCTCCAGCATCACCGTGTCCGACGACTTTTTGGCCTCAAACTGCGCGTTGGCGGCCGCCAACTCAACCAGCAGCGCCGTCTCGTCCGCGCAGATCGCGTCCACTTTGGCGACGAAATGTTCCTGGAAAAACTGCTTCTCGTCCGCGAGCGCGTGGTCGATGGCCGCCGGATCCGCCGAGATGCCGCCGCCGCGCTGCAAGATCGGCAGCACGTTGAATTTCTCGTGCGAGGCAGTGAAATCCTGCACTACCTGGGCTTTCTCCTCCATGAGCCCGCTGAGCTGCAGCAGCAGCGTGGAGACTTGCTGGATCTCGTCGCGACAGCTCGACGTGTCCTGCTCGAACTTGGGCAGCTGCGCGTCGAGCTGCAGCTTGGGCTGGCTCAGCAGCGCCAGCAGCGACTGGCTACTCTCGAGCTTGCCGGCGACCACTTTGTCCGACGCTTTTGCTTCTTTCACGAGCCGATAGTAGCGGTCAATGTCCAGTCGGAAGCCGTCATTGAGCGTCGCCGACGGCGGCCGCGGCCAGCGCACGCCATAGTTCTGCCGACACACGTTGTCCTCCACTTCCTCCGCCGACAGCCGCGTCTCCACGGCGCGCAGCTGCTTCTCGGCGCGGTCCGAGGCCGCGTCGTTGGCGCGCAACGCGCTCTGCATGGCCTCCACGGCGGCGCTGGCTCCGGCATTTCGGTGGTCGCGCTGCACGTGTTCCACTTTGCGCCAGATGCCCGGCGAGATGCCGTCGTCGATCGTGCGTTCAAACGCCTCGATCGCCGCCGGCAGCCCGAGCGCGTGCAGCTGCATTTTCACGCTTTCGCTAGTCGCGGCCACGCGCTGCCTGGTGATCTCCAGCAGCTCGCCGACCTCGCGTTTGCTCTGCGTCGCGCGCTGGAGCAGCGCACTCGGCACCACCTTCTCGAACAAATCCACGCCGCGCAGCTCCGCCGCCAGCTCGTCGGCCGTGGGCGGCAGCGGCTTGACCATGCTAGCCTTGCCCACGTCGGGCAGCTCTGCGAGCGGCGGGATCTTGTCCAAGTAGATGGACGAGTTGTCCTTCTTGGCGGTCTGGAGTGTGTCCTGCACCACGCGCTGGAGCGCCGTCGCCGACTGCACCAACGTTGGCGGCAATTTGTTCTGCGCGCCAACTTTCAGCGCGTCGGCGCAGGCGGCGTCGGCCAGCTGGAGCCGCGCGATCTCTTCGCCGTAGCCGACGCCCCGGCTCAGCGCCAACTCTTTCGACGCTTTCGCCTGCCAGAACTGGGTCGCGGCTTTCATGCACCGCACTTGGAACAGCACGTGGGCGCCCCAGAGCCGGTCGATAGTGCCTGATAAAACCGGCGACTGGCAGAAATCCAGCGCCGCCGAGTAGTAGTCGAACGCCTGGTGTACGAGCTTGGCCTTGATGGCGTCTTTCATTTGGTCTTTAATGGCCTTTTCGTAAAAGCACGCCTGCGCCTGGGCCAGCATCAGCGACGTGAGCATGCCCAGTCCTTCTAGAGACATGTCCGGGGAGCTGGACGAATCTCCAGAGTGTTCCGCCTCCGCAGCCGCGCGGACTGCCGAGAACGCGCCGGCCGCGCGCATAAAGTGGGCGCATGCGGCCTTGAGTCCCTCGGCGTCCGCACGGTCGGTCTGGACACCCAGCTGGGACTCGAGCGCGCCTAAGTTGAAGAGCACACACTTTTTCTCATAGTGGAGCGATTTGCTGGCCGTCTTCTTGCGTGGGCAAAACGAATCGTTCCACGAGAATGCCACACCGATATCTGCAGGGAATCGCGACACCATGCGCTCCAGCTGCGCTGTGTATCGTAGCAGCACGCGCCGCGAGGCGGCCGACGCCGTCCTCACAAGAGCTGCGTCTTGGTGGAGCTGCTGGAACTGTTCCAGCGCCTGCGCTTGTTGGGTCTCGGCGTCCGCATCTGCGGCCGCGTAGTCGCGCGAGAACAGTTCTTTGAGCGACCGCGTGACAGCCGTGGCCGGCGTGTCGCTCACCTTGAAGCCGATGCCGAGCATCGTCGGGGATACGTGGAATGTTCCGCGGCGTGTTGTGTTTTATTAGATCTGCGGACGGAGAACACAATCTCCTGTAATTCCGAGTCTAAAACCACCGGGGCTGACGTTGGACTCAAAAAGGAGGTGGGTGGAGTGCCATCATTCTGGAACCAAGCCCACCAGCACTCAGTACGAGGGTACACTGTACCATGGTGTGTACCACCACAACTCAGTTCAAACTCTGATTCCCTGCGACGTGTGACGGCCGTGAATGCAAATATCGGCATTGGCAGCCATCGCTAGTGGCCGCATCACCTTCGCTCTACGGCGACAGACAGCGAGATGGTTTGTATCGTGTCGTCTACAGAATTTAGCCGACACTCTCACCGTCTCCCCACCAGCGCTCTCTGGAACCTATTGTAGTAGTCGACACGCCCTCCATCTCGCCACGCGCTTCCGCGACGGCGCGAGGAAGGGTCTTTGAATCCCTTTGGTGCAGAACAACCGACACTGAAGAAATCCAACTGCTTTCAGTACTGCACCACCCCAACTCTCGTGCTGGCTGCCACCCAGTCACATTGGCAGTCTGCCCAGTGAATGTGCGAAAGGAAGTCGTGGTCCAATAATCGTACTTACGTGGATCTGCCAGTTGACTGCTTATCTTGTTGAAGGATCCAGTGAATGCGTGCGGGACTGGAACTGTGAATGAAGTAAATTGGAAGGACGCGAGAGAAGGGCCACGGCGGTGAACCAATAGATTGGGTAGTTCAGCCCACGTTCCACGCGCATTATGTCTCAGAGGTTCAGACGGTGGTGCTGCCAGCCACGCGTCAAAATGAGGGGCTGCATGCACGCTAGTCCCACGGCTTCGGTGTTGGGGGCTGCATTGCCGAGCCAACATCAACGCGCGTCCAGGCTCTTCCACGCTTAGGCCGCGCGCATTCAGCGTGAAGCTGAGAACTGAGAACGACAGAGAACGGGTGGAGCAGTTCCACACTCTGGAATCCACAGGAACTGAAGCTGCAACGGCCACGCATTCACGATTGAAACCCACCGTCAATAGTCTAACCCCTTGCGTGTCCGCACCAAGCAGCCACGAGGTGTGGGCTAGGATGACTGGTCTTGGCACCACAGGGGCAGTCGACTGGTGGTAGCCAACCAGTCAGCGGATTGTTGACGCCGACATGACACTGAAAGCCAGGTTGGTTGGCGGTAGGATGCTCCTGAGTCACCAATTCGGACGACGGTGACTAATAATACAGTAGTGTACTGTACAATCCGGCACCAATCGACGTCCAGCTGAGACTCTTTTGCAAGAGAAGGATAGCAAGCCAGCGAGCCAGGTGACGACGCTTCAAGCTCAGCGTGGTGCCTGCGCATTCACGATGGCATGGTTGCCTCAGAAGTTTGATGGGTTGGACCGGAAATCAACTGAGACAGCAACTTGAAAGCCAGTCCAGCTCTGTTGACGTCGTCATTGAGTCACTGTTGCTTGCCATCTGCTGGTCGCGTCACAGCGATCTACTGGTCGCAAAATTCCACACAAATAGCGGTGCTTGCTCGTGGCAAGTTGGTGCCTCAGCCTTCCCAGCAAATTTGCTTTGGGCTGAGTCTGGGTGACTCGCATTCACAACACAATCACAGATCCCTCCCACATACAATTTGCAAGACGTTTTGGCTGTGATGCGGGACAGAACCCTACCCCCGTCATGCCGGTGAATGCGCGCAGCCTGTGAGAATTGATTTCCAGTGAGCATCCACACAGACGGGCCAGCATTTTCGTTTGCCCGCGACAACAGCTTCGCTTGTTCCTACCTTCAGCTCATTTCAGAATTTTCCGTCGACGCCGCACGCAACCGCCATCCACGCGTCGAGAATCTTATCCTTTGGGCCACCCAACCGTCTAAGGCCGCCATCCACACGCCAACAACGCCCAGTTGTCCACGCAGCTCAACCACCACTTCACATTCCAATCCGTCGTCGACCACACACATCCTTCACCATGGCTTTCGTCGCAGAACCGTTCTACGCCTCGCCATTCGGCCGCAGTTTTAACCACCACGCCAACACCATGAACGCCACCACCATGCTGCCGTCGCTGCCGCACAAGCTGCCGTCGCTCGAGGGCCTGCTTAAGCGCATCCACAACGAGCACCACTGCTGCGACAGCGGCGCCTCCACCGACGACGAGTCGGTCAGCTCGGCGTCCTCGCGCGCGTCGTCGCCCTCGCGCGTGGGCGTGGGCGCACACGCCATGCCGTCGCTGCGATCGATTTTGAGCCCGCAGCTGCTCCAGCACTCGCGCCGGTCGTGGGACGAGTCGAGCCAGTCGGACGCCGCCAGTGACGACTTGTCGGGCTCGCTGTCGCCCAAGCCCACGAGCAAGCCCCCGCAGCGCAGCCGCGCGTCCAAGTTCTGCAAGATTGACGGCTGCGAGCGCGTGTCGCAGCGCAACAACCTGTGCCACAGCCACGGCGGCAAGCGGCTCTGCAAGGAAGACGGCTGCGTGTCCAAGGACCGTGGCAACGGTTTTTGCATCAAGCACGGCGGCGGCAAGATCTGCTCGATCGGCGGCTGCGACAAGAAGGCGCGCCGCAAGGGCCTGTGCACGCAGCACTTCCGCGTCTGCGACAGCCTCAGCGCCCCGGGCATGGACGCGCTTGGCACGCTCGCGGCGTTTGCTTAAATGAGAGCGCTCTGTTGGCGCCCTCTTTTGCGTTTATTTATCATACGATTCCCCGAGTCTGCGACGATACCACCCCACCCACCCTCTACGACCACCACCCACTGCCATCTTACTAGAACTATGACGATTTACCACCACACGCTATTTACAACAGAGACACTAGATAGAGTTGACTAAGAAGATATATACGTCCGTCCCTTCTGCGCACTTCTTCATTGTAGGGTTGAGAAATATGTGATGCCGACTATCGTGGGTTCAATTTCGACTACCAGGTTGAGACAGGAGAACTGCACCGAAAGGTCGGGGTGCATGCGTGCGTAATGTTCTGTGTGCACGGGCGCCGGTCCAGCGAACTGGTGGCGGAAGGCGGAAGGTGCCGCGCGCGGTGCGTCGTCTTCCATGGTCGCGTTGCGAAACGCGAGTCGTCAGAGATGCCAACGGACTGCAGTATCGCCGAATGATCCTCTGGCGTTGGGTGGCCCACCCACCACGTTCTGACTCAAACTTCACATGATTGTACTACTAGTTCACTGTTGCGATGGTGCATTCTGACGACTCCCTCATGCGACTGCGTTGGCGTCGAGTGGGTTCGTTCGCTCGCTTTGTGCCTGAAATCGTAGGCGTGCTGCTCGCAGTCGCATGGCGTTTTCCATGAGCGTGTGCAACTAATATATAGTCAGTGAGTGAGGCCCAAGGATGACCATCACGTTTTGAAATGACGCAAGAGATCAGCGACGACATGCTCCTACGGACTGTATCTCCTATGGGCTGGTGCACTAGTAATACACTATGTGTGATTGGCTCGCCAGCTGACCGTCTCAGAGCATTCACCACGCCATCCACTACTCACAGAGTACCAGCACATTTGTTGGAACTGTCCAATTCAGACCCAAGTCTTGGGCACGACTCAGATTCACGTGTCCATGTCCATGTCATCGGACTCTGCCCATCTTGCATTGTGCGACGCCCCTGTTGGTCTAGAGTACCGATCTTCAGATGCAAGACCTCAACAACGAATGGGCGAGCATCAAGGCCCCACTGTCTTGCTCATCGTGACACGCAGGACCAATGGTCAGTCGGGCGGTGCTCAGCGGCCCAACGTGTCGCGAACCCAACGGCGGACAACCTGCCGACGCATGCGAGCAACCGTCGCCATCCTATCGTGCTCATCGTGAACATTACCCACGACGCGAGGGTTGAGTGAATACCAAATTGCCTGTCGGTGGAGTATTCAGCCAAGTACGAGCCCATTTCTGGCGGGTATGGTTTGTTGCTCAGCACAACACGCCTTCTGGGGTACAACTCTTGATCCAATGTAGCCATGTCACGAGGAGCTCTATTCGGAATGGGTACAGTTGCCCTCTCATATATGTTTAATTTGTTTAGACAGGTTCTTCCTCGAGAAAAAAGGCAACTGTGGGGACGAGCTCACCAATTGCCATCTTGCACCCTGCAGTCAACGGGGACGACAAAGCCGAGGATGAAGCTTCCAATGCGCGTGACCGACGATCGGCGGGAGACGACAGCAGCACTCGCGATCTCGCTCACTCTCCCTCAGCCGCCCCCTCTTCAGCTCGGCCATGGAGGCCCCTGCCCGCGCGTCAGCCCCGCGTCGCGAGTCCCTCAGCTTCACGTCGACTCTGGATCTGCTGGAAGATGTGGACTTTGAAAGCACGATGATGGTGCTGGACCAGTCGGAGCACGACAGCGGTAGTACTGGCCTGACACCGTCCAGTGCGCGACGTCGGCTGTCCTCGGTGCTTCGCCGCGGAACCGTGGAGCAGCTCGACCTCAACCTGACGAGCCTCGCCGAGCTATTCCCAGCCAACGCCGACGGCGACAGCCTCCATTTTCTCTCTGACGACCAGCTCCTCTCGACGTTGAATCAAGTCGCAGGTGGGGCTGGAACCCCGGGGCGCCGTTTGAGCAGCAGCTTGGATCTCAGGGTACGCTTACCGTCATCGCGCTCGTCGCTTGCTGTGATCAAGACCGAGTTCCCGCACTCGCCAAGCACGCTGTCCCCAATGATGGATTCGTTTCTGCGAGACACATGGGAAGACATCAGCGGCTCCTCCGTTAAGACGCGTCGCACGTCCTCCAAACTACTCGACGGGCAGCTCAGCCACAGTCTGCTGAGCCCCACAGGCGAAAGCCCGCGCCGCTTGAGCGTCAAGCTGCCAGGCGCCGCGACGCTACACCAGCTCAATACGACGCCTCGCACACACCTTCAGTGTATGTTCCCACAAACGAATGGTCTCATTCCAACGCCAGCGCTTTTGCCCGTGAGACCATCGACAACCACCACAGTCAAGGCCAAGCCCACCAAGCCCCGAGCAGTGTCGAAGCAGCCACGGCGCGCGAAGCAGTGTGTGGAGCCCGACTGCCCGCGGCGCGCGCAGTCCAACAACCGCTGCAAGACCCATGGTGGCGGCGCGCGGTGCCAGATGGAAGGCTGCGACAAGAGCTCTCAAGGTGGTGGTCTCTGTCGAGCCCACGGCGGCGGCAAGAAGTGCCGCGTGGCTGGCTGCACGAAGGGCACCCAACGCCTCGGTCTCTGCTATCTGCACGGCGGCATCCGACGCTGCATCTTCGAAGGCTGCAAGAAAAAGGACCGCGGCAACGGCTACTGTATCTCCCACGGCGGCGGACGGCGGTGCGAAGTCCCAGACTGTGAGCGGTCCGTGCGGAAGGGTAACTACTGCCAGACGCATCTGACTCCCGGCAATGAAGGCGGCAGCGAAAGCCCGTTTAAGATCAGCCGCGGCCACGGACTCCACCCGTAAACAATCGATGGCCGGATCGATGGTTCAGCGTGTCGTGCAAAGGAAATGCTTTAACATATCAAGGGAAACATATACAACTACAAATTGGCAATGTCTATTGGATCAGAATTACAACGTGTTCGTGTTCGACACGCGGTGGAGGGGCTGCAGAGAGGGGACTCGAAACCAAGCTGGTGTGGGTGTGCTCCTACAGTTGCTCCGCCAATTGTGTAAGCGAAAAATCCACTTTCTCGTACAGATACACGGACGTCGTGTGGGCCCACGACACTTTGATCTCGGCCTCTTCAGGCGGCTGCACATAGTCGACGCAGAAGTTGCCTGCGCGCGCGCATTTGAGCGGGCGGTGGCGCACACAGATCTTGCGCAGCGTGATCACGCGACGCAGATGGGGCATGTTGCTTAGCACGTCGAGCACTTTGAGCATGAGCTCGGGCGTGAAGCACACGTTGTTGATGAAGACAACCGTCGCGTCCACCACCGGCGCAGCGGCCGGTGGTTTGAGAATGTCGCCTTGTACGATCTTGATGTCCTTGTCACTCAGCACTGGCAGCCGCATGCCTTCCAGTCGCTCCAGCGCCCGCGCGCCTTCCTGGACGCGGTTCTGCATGAGTTCGATGCCCTTGGCGATCATGCACGGCGTCTGCAGCGCGGCCTGCACGACGATCTTGCCGGTGCCACAGCCGAGATCGTAGAACACGTCGTCCGCCTGCAGCTTGAGCAGCGGGAGCACCGTCTCGGAAATCGACTCGGGCGACACTTCGCCGTAGGTGAGCAGCCGGCGGAAATCCGTGGCGCTGAGCTCTTCGACGATCTCCGACATCTCGCACTGCGTCGTCTCTTTCACGGTCTGCGTCGAAAGCTTGTACATCTCGCGGTCGTCCTGCTCCTGCTCTTCGTACAGCGACTCTATGATCTACCATGTTGGATCCAGTGGAATCGCATCAGTACCCTCCGCTGTAACCATCATCATCTCCTGCAAATTCGCACCTTGAGCACGCGCTTCTCCGACAGCTCGGTGCTTGCCAGCCGCTGCGCGAGCGTCTCGCGGCTTTTGGGTGCGCGCGGCGACCGCTTGCGCTTGGCGTCGCCGTCCAGCGGAGACACGCCCAGCGCCAGCGACAGCCGTCTCCGCTCACGCAAGATCACGGCATCGGGTGGCGACTCCATCACGAATGGCGGTGGCGCGTTGGCGTCCACTTCGTTGGCGTTGTTGGCGTTGTTGGCGTTGTTGGCGTTGTTGGTGTTCGTGGTGTTGGTGGCGTTGGTGGCGTTGGAATTGTTGATATCGTTGGCGTTGTTGCTATTGTTGGTATTGTTGGCACTGTTGGCGTTGGTGCTGTTGGCGTCGGGAGTCTCTTGGTCGTTTGTGGGTGAGACGGAAGCGGTGCGTTGGCTGTGGTCGTCGTCATCGTCGCCGGAGAACGACGAGTCGCTCCCTTCGTGCGGCGAGTGGCGTTGGAGACGGTGTGCGTTGCGCGAGGCGCTCTTTACGCGCGGCATCGTTGGGGCGAAGTTGCGAGAGGGGAGGCGAAACGGGAACTGACTGACCTACTGACTTGAGGTCCAAATTCAAACTTTGAAAATCCGCGCATTTCAAATGGCTGAAAGAGCATCATGTGGCACACCTACAATTAGGAAGGGAGTAAGATCGAATCCTAATCTAGGAGACAGAGATGGGATCTGGTCGGAATCTGCGACGTGTGGACAATTCTGAAGGGCTCCTCAAAACGGAATGGAGAGCATGGCCGTGGAAAGCATAGAGTTGTTTTGGCATATATTGAATTTTGGTGGGTGGGGTTTCAGAAGGTGAGCAACGTGGAAGCGTGAGCACGCAGGATCAACTCATTGAGGCCGATTCATTCAACCGCTAGGAGCAGCTTACAAGTGGGAGCTGGTGGTCTTGGGCGCCTTCCATTGGTAGAGGCCGCGGTGGTACTCGAAGCCAACGCGGGTCGTGAGCTCGTCGCTCTCCTTGGGTCCTCGCGAGCCAAACTTGTACGGCAGCGGCTTGATCTTCTTGCCCTCAATCTCGTTGAGAAGCGGCGTGAAGATCTTCCACGCGGCGCGGAGCTCGTCGTCGCGCACGAACGCGGCCTGCTTGCCACGCAGCACGTCGAGGATGAGACGCGTGTACGCGTCGGGCACCTCGGTGCCGGCGTAGCGCTGCGAGTACGAGAGATCCAACTCGCTCGAGATGGCCGAGGTTGCGAGGCCCGGGCTCTTGACGTTGACCTTCATGTACACGGCCTCGCTGGGCTGCAAACGCATCACGAGCTCCTGGAGAGGAATTTCCACATCCGGGAACATGTGCGACGAGCCCGGTGGCGGGCGGAACTGGACGCGGATCTCGCCCTTGCGCTCGTTTAGCGCCTTACCGGCCTTCATGATAAACGGCACACCGTCCCAACGTGCGTTGTTCACACGCAGGATGCACGTCGCAAACGTTGGCGTGACCGATCCCTTGGGCACAGTCGGGTCCTCAAGATAGCCAGGCTCGTTCAGCTCGGCGCTACCTTCGTACTGGCCAATGACCGTCTCGTCGAGCGAGATGGGCTGAATGCAGTTGAGAACCTTAACCTTCTCGTCGCGGACGTAGTTCGAGTAGTCGTTACCCGACGCCAGCACGGGAGGCTCCATTGCGACCAGCGACAGCACCTGGAGCAAGTGGTTTTGCATGACGTCACGGATGATGCCAAACGAATCGAAGTAGCCGCCGCGGCCTTCCGTGCCAATATCCTCCTTGAACGTGATGGTCACACTCGAGATGTAGTTGCGGTTCCACATGGGCTCAAAAATTGTGTTGGCGAAGCGCAGCACGAGCAGGTTTTGGACCATCTCCTTGCCGAGGTAGTGGTCAATACGGTAGATCTCGTCCTCTGAGTAGAGTGCACCCATGTCACGCGAGAGCTCATCAAACGACGTGAGATCGTGACCGAATGGCTTCTCAACAATGAGACGGTTCCAGCCGCGCGATGAAAGCGCCGCCTTCTTGATGCTCGTGCCGATGGGCACGAACACGGTCGGCGGGATGGCGAAATAGAAGAGGCGGTTGTGCGTGGCGTGGCCCGTGGCGTCCTCGAGCTGCTCCATCTCGTGGCTGACCTTGCCCACGTCGTCGGCCGAGTCGTACTTGCCGTGACGGTAGATGCACTTTTCCAGAAACTTTTGCTTCTTCTCCGCCAGCGGTGCGTCGTCCTTCTTGACCTTAAGGAACGAGTCGAGGTGCTTGCGGAAGTCCTCGTTCGTCTTCTCACTACGCGCGAAGCCCACGATGATGGCGTGTTCCGGCAGGTAGCCGCTGAGGTAGAGCGCAAAGAGCGACGGATACGTCTTCTTCTTGGCGAGATCGCCCGAGGCGCCGATCACAAACACCGTGAGCCCGACGTTCAGGAACTCGCACGAGTGGCGCTCATCTTGATGGAGCTCCATGCCGCTGCTGGGCTGCGAGTGGAGCTTGGTGTTGTTGGACATGTTCTTGGAGCGTGGGGGGAGATCTGTGGGCGTGTCTTTCTTGGGGCGGAGATTCGAGAGTCGGCGCTTGAACTGCGAGAGCATTCTGGATCCTCCTCACTGTTCTGCTTGGGGTCGGGAGCTGCTGGAGCCGCTAGGGCAATTTTACAGTGACCGACTGTTTTATTGGAGAGAAGTGGATGGAACGATTCGTAATCTGGCGTCGACGTCATCGCTGAAACCCCGACAATGAATATATCGAATTAAATCGAGACACCAGAAATGAGAGAACAGTCAATTTTGACCTGCATAGCTTGATGCGATGGTACCATGTACCCACTTTGATGGTTGGCGCAAACAATTCCAGGCGCTGAATTCGATGGCCAACCGCATGCGACGACCGGACCTTGAAGCGTGTCGCGCACGCTTTCGCAGGATGAGGCCACCAGGGTCTGGGCACGAGGCCGGTGGCCACATCAGGCGGCCTAATTCAGGCCGAGGTGCTACGGACATCGCTGTATCCAGAGCTTTCTAGTGTTGGTCCGCGTTGGAAGACTCCTCATGAGAGCTGATATTGAAATACTGAACGTCACAAGCTTCGACCACCTCTGGGCGTGGCAGGATTATTCTGGTAACCCCGGTGTCTTCTTCTTCCCGTCTGGAGTCACGTCAGATCGGGGATGAGAATGCTGGCGTCAAAACGATCCACGAGTCCAGAGGCTGGATCCACAATGTTCATGTATTCCTCATTACTGGACGGGGCTCCCAAAGTGGATCCATCCAGGCTCGGGGCTAGTGGATGAGTCCGTTGGATTCTTAGATGATCCATTTCTCAATCTCAAAACAGTATATTTCTGCGTGAAAAGTTGAGATGAATTGGAAACATATTGAATCAGGTCAAAACACAACACACCGCTCTGATTGGTGAAATCTGTTGATAGTCCAACCATCTTCAACATGCCAGCGTGGATCATACACTCCCCTCGTGCACCGCGCCGATAATCACAACGACACTCGCCATGCGCGCTCAAGCAGCAGCGCTGTTGACGCTCTCGGTGGTGGTTCGTGTCTATGGTATGCTTCCTGCATCGCTGCCAACTGCTGGGCGATTCTCCGAGTCTAACGCCGCTTCCTGGCCTCTCTGTAGCAACTCATCCGGCCGAGGAGCTCCCCGCGCACGAGGGCGAGAGCCACGTGAGCGACGCTCTCGTGGCGCTGGTAGCGATTACAGCGCTCGTCGCCGTCTCCATCCTGTTCGAGCTGCTCACGGAGCTGCTGCGCGAGTCCACGGACGATCTCAACATGCCGTTTGTGAACTCGGTCTTCAGCGAGCTCACGACGCTCGGCTTCATCGGGCTGCTGCTTTTTGTCGTCACCAAGCTTGAGGTGCTGCCGCGGCTCTCGCTCGCGTATCTGGGCGAGGCAGAGAAGTTGCAAGAAACCATCGAAGTGCTCCACATGGGGCTCTTCTTCTTTGTCGTCATCTTCCTCGTGCTCTGCTGTGGTCTGCTGCGGCTCGGCACGCGCGTGCAGTGCGAATGGCGCGAGTTCGAGCGCGGCGCCGCCGACGTGCCGCTCGCTGTCGCGGACTATGTCGTGGCTACGGAACCGGCACGAACGTGGCGTGTGACGCTGTCGCTGCGACGCATGTGGAATGCGCGGAAGATGCGACGCGAGATTGTCTACTTGTCGCTGCGGCAACGGTTCATGGACTATCGATCCAACCACCCGGACCCGGAAGTGGCCAAGCGACTGGCCAAGGAGTTTCAGCTGGATGCAGATATCGACTTCCCTTTCAACGAGTATCTTTCAATCATCTCGGGTGAGGTCATGGCGCGGCTCATCGAGATCGACTGGGCCACGTGGGTGGTGTTGGAGCTGTGCCTTGTCGTGGTCGTCGGCATCTGCTGGAACCTCGACGCCGCCGGCGAGATCTGGGTGCTGGCTGGCACTGGGCTCCTGCTAGTCGCTCTGAACGACTTTGTATATCGCCGCATTTTGTGCATGCGGGAGCTGCTCACGCCAACACGGCTGGTGGACGACGCGGAGCGATTGCGCCGCAACAACACCTGGCGAACCGCGCACCAACTCCCTCTCCGCCGCGTGGACGGCACCAGTGCGCTGATCGAGGCGCCTCACTCTTCATCATCCTGCGAGGGGCTTGCACCGCCCTATACTGCCATGGCTCCACTGAGCGGGTGCGTCCTGTCGGAGCTCGCATTGGCTCGGCAGCAACGGAAGCTACTCGGCGGCGGAAGGGGCAATGGCGTACGGCTCGCCATCTTCTCGACGCGACTAGTATTTCTGCTCACGGCGATGCACGTGGCCGCATTTCTCATGCGGACGACGTCGCAGATCCGCGAGCTTGAAAGCCACTGGCTTGCCAAGCTCGTTCTAGGCGCACTGTTCCTACTTCCAAGTGTGTTGGTGACACTGCTGTCAGTCCGCATCGCGCGCGACGGGCTCTATGCATTCAGTGTGGAGCACCTCAAAGTGCATCGCGTGATCTCTCGGGTGATGCGCATCCAAAAGGCGCGACGCACGCTGCGAACGATACGGTTCATAGCCGAGATGAAAGTCTATCTTCGTGACACGGCGCAGCGCCAGGCGCTCATCGCCAAGCCACCCAGCTCGCAGTCGTGCCGAGCGATCTCGATGGCCAAGTCCAAGTCGTCAAGAGAGCTCGTGCCCGTCGTGGTTAGACGCACTGCGACCATGACGCGCCGCGCCAACACGGAATCGTCCCCGCCGCCGCCGCCCGCATCCGCGTATGCTGCCACCAACCTTGCCAACCTCGCGCAGCGTAGACAGAACGAATGGGAGGAGGCGCAGCGCCGCGAGATCAACTGGATCTTCAGCCTCTTCGACGTCGACGGCTCGGGCTGCGTCTCGCGCGACGAGTTGGCGAATCTGCTGCTGGCGCTCACGCACGACCTGGATGTTGTGCAGCTCGGTCGCCTGATGGACGATCTCGTGGGGGAGGACGCGTCGTGCGAAGAGATCACGTTTGAGGACTTCCACGCGTGGTGCCGCGCCAACATCCAGCAGTGCTCGCTGCTGAAGGAGCATCTCGTGGAGGAGATTTTCCACCTGATCGACGTGGACAAGAGCGGGTTCATCACGGTGGACGAGTTCATCGTCATCTTCCGAACGCTGGGCCAGTCGCTCGACCACGACGACGTGCGCGAGCTCGTCTGTCAGATGGACCGCAACGCCGACGGCAAGATCGACTTGGAAGAGTTCGACAAAATACTGCGCAAGCACGACGTGTGACGAGATCGTCGTCCAGTGTACACCGAGCGGATTGTCCATCGTGTATCGTACCAAGAAAGTCTATCGCGCGGTAGCATTATTCAGAAGAGTTTTGGTCGTCCGACTCGTTTTGTTGATATAGTCGTGGGCGGGCGGCTCCACCACATGTTGGACCATGTGCAGTACTGTACTGTACCCATTGAGAACCTACGATCAGATGCTTCAAACACGCGCTTGGCGCGTAGTGGTCATCGCACATCCGAACGACCTGTTTGAACTCGCCACCACCATCTATTCGGGACCACTGATCCGATCAGCACACAAGTTGCGACAGGAAGGGATGGCTAGCATGTCGCAGTCTGAGACCCAAACGCTGCATTTGGGTCATGTTGCAAGACTCTTGTAGAATGCCTGCCCACTGAGCTGAGCTGCTCAGCTCGATGTAGGTGATGAAACAAAACGAAAAGCGATATGGAACCAAGCCAAATAGAGTATGTATTGAAGGCATCAAAAGTGCACAGCAAAGTGAAGCTACTCGAGCCTGAAGGCTACAGTCGCTTCTTACAAGGCGAGCACAGCCGCGACGGTGACCCCGACGGCCACGGCAGAGGCCGCAACCAGCGAGGACGCCGCGCTGGGGGCCGGGGCCTGCGTGGCCGGCTTCGAGCTGGGCGGGAGCTTGACCTTGACGGCGCACGTGACATCCGAGTAGCCGGTTTCGCACTTGCACTGGTACGACTTAGTGGCCTGGAGGAAGCGGTTGAGGCTCGGCGCCACGACGGTCGCAGCTCCGTCGCCTGAGCTGGAGCCTTCGGTGGCTGGCGCGCTGGTCGTGGAGGTTGGGGTCGTGGCTGGGGTTGAACCCGCCGAACCCGCCGCTGATCCCGCTGCCGAGTTGGCCGCCGAAGACGAGTCCCCGTCGGCACCGAGCGTCGAGTCGCCGCTCGAGGAGACGCACTTACCGTGGCCGTTGCAGACCTTGGTCGCGTCGTACGTGGGGTCACACTGCGAGCACTTGTTGCCGGTGGTACCAAGCGGGCAGTCAGTGCACTCGTTAGTCGCGAGGTTGCAGCTGCCGCCGCCACAGACGCCGTCGTTGTAGCACTGGTTGTTGATGATCTTCTCACAGTACTTGCCCGAGAAACCAATGTTGCACTTGCACGCGTAGTCCATCGAGTTGCCCGAGTTGGGAGAGCACGTGCCCTGGCTAGAGCACACAAAGGTCGAGCCTTGTGGGTTCTTGGGGTTCACGCAGTTGTCCGGCACGATCGTGGTGTAATTGAGCTGCATCGAGATCTTGTCCGACTTGGAGTTCTTCTCGAACAGCAAGCGGGTGCCGTCAAAGTCCACACAGCCGTAAATGAGGCCGATCTGCTCGGTCTTGTTGGACGGGTTGGTGATGAACAGACACTCGACGTCACCCTTGGTGCTGTTGGTAGCCGGGCCGCCTTGCTGAACGCACTCGATGCCCTTGCCCTCGGGCACGATGTAGGCGCAGACGCTCGAGATCTGGCGGAAGTTGGTGCCCCACGTGGTGGAGAAGGACGGGCAGAGCCCCGGTACGATGCCCGTGCACACGGCGGCGCCCTTGTTCATGGGGAGACACTGCTTGACGTCCGTGACGCCGTCCCGCGTTGTCTGCACGCTCACGCACGTGTAGTTCTCGGCGCAGTCCTTGCTGTCGTTACAGTAGCCGGGCTTGCCCTTGCCCGAGGCGGCGTCCGCCGTCATGGCGAGCGCCGCGCATGCGACCGCGATCGTGAGGAACTTCATGGCTAGGGAGGGAGTTTAGTCTAGGGGGGGTCCGACTGCTTGAGGCTTGGCAAAACGGGGTCTGGGTGGTCTCAACTGCACGCCGCGCCGCCTGCAGTAGTGGCCGACGGGAGAGGAGGAGCGGAGCAGAACAGAGAGAGGGAACGAGCCAAATCGCTCGAATTGCAGGTTCCTGTGTTCCCCGTCCCCCTTCTTCTCGTCCCTCTGCCAAGTCACTTGGGCCTCCCATGTACAATTGGTGGGACCCACCAGCCAACATAACAGCTGGGGGCGAACTGAATCTCCAGACACACCTAGCCCTCGACATTGTTGAGAAGTTGGATCCATGGGGGAGTCAGAAGGATTTCAGCCAGCCTTCGATGTTACTGTTCTGTAAAATAGGTGGTTAAATGTGCCAAAATGAATTTTTACCAATGGTAGCCCACCATGCATGCAGTTCGTTGGGTTTTAACCCCATTTCGTAGAAGTTCGTAGTGTAAAATTCTAGAAAATCTTGAGTGATACTCTAGAAAATCATATTTGCAGGCGAATTTTCGATTTGCCACTCACAGAGATAATCTGATTGTACAGGTATTTCAAGTGAATACTTTGCCCTATTTGCCCGAACTAATGTGAAGCAAAATAGAAATGTATCAAGTTTCAATGTACTGGATGCTTGGAGAGATCCCTGCCAGACACTGGAAATGTGTCTCACCAACACATTTTCAAATTGGCGGGTTACAGTACAGGAATATTTTAACCCTATACCTAGGCTGAAATCAGGATTATAGAGGATTATTGCTGGACATTGGCAAGATTAACATACCCCTCTAAACTGATAAAGATCGGTTGTAGTTTGTTAAAGGTTGCGGTATTTTTGGGATCCGCTAAGGGTGGCGAGCCCGAAATCTGCTAAGTCCAACAGGGTGAGGGAAGGGCAACAGGGTGAGGGAAGGACACTCGAAAAAACTCCAAGTCCATCAGTCCGGAACAAAAGTTGGACAGGGAGAAATAGCCCAGGATAGATCAAAGATCAGACAAATCCATAAAACTCAGCAAGGAGGCATGACGAAGAACAAAGGGAACAGACAACATATAGTGGGGGTCTAAAGCATAATGGGATCCATACCATACGCATGTCCTCTGAGCGCGTACTTGAGCAGCTCATAGCGATGGACCTGGGTTCCTTCGTTCAAGGATCTGTCTTCCCCAGAGACGTAGTTGAAGAAGAAGTAGCACACGAAATGGTGTGACGAAGCGGTATGCCCTTTACTAGGAACGTTAGAAAAGGAGTATAGATCTGGCGTGTATATACGGGGAGAATATACGCCAGGCATACCAGGGCCTACTGTGAAAACCCTGGTTCTATGATTAGTAGTACCTCACGATTTGTGTATCCTTTTTGCACAGTCCCTATGAGTCCAAGTAATGGGGAAACCTGACCACTTGGTCCGTCCTCACTGACTTGCTCTTCTCAGCAAACTTGACTACCTCAAGACGGTTGCCAGTTGATATACAGAGACAAACAACACTCTTGACCTGGGACGGAGGACTTTCGATCTCCTAAGGGGGACCCAACCGGTGGGTTCTTTTTGCACTCTTAACAACCGTACCCTGTACGGGGTTGGATTCTCTAACTCTGAACCAGCCTCTGATTTTACCAGTGACCGCAATCCAGGGGAATATACAATGTGGAATACCAAGCTATCGGAATGCACCGAATAACCAGGTAAATTGAACGGGGAAACTAGGGGTACTCTTCTTGAAGCCACACAACCAACTAGAAACCAGCACACACCAGGCGCAGAATATACACGCACAAAGTCCACTACAGCAGGCCTAACACAATACAGTATCTTGTAGTGACACGTGGTGTTCTTCTCGCGGTCTTGAGCAGGAGACTTGAGGGGTTGAGAGCAAAAGGTAGTCTTTTGATGGGGGGCCAGCTGGCCCCAGAGGGACTACAACCTGGCCCTCTTACACCTAACTTCTTCTGTGACTATTACTATAATCTACCCACTTTTGGCACCTGCGCCAAATCACCGGCTCTAAACCCGGGTACCAGTCCTCGAAACTGGGTACCGGTATCCAGAACTGGACCCCCAAACTCTGGTACTCGATACCGCCAGATACCTGGATACCTGGTACCATGTACCAGGTTGACTGCACCTCTACTGTTCGTATTCAACTGAGGTAGATACACTTAGTAGGATTCATAACCACTTTTTCAGGCGTCTCTTTTATGTTCAGACACCATTTCCCCACGCTTTTAGGCATCATGATTTTCAACATTTCTGAGAATCCTATTTTAGCAAAAAGTTGGCTTACACTCACTCTGATACAACGCTTGCCCCAATGTTTCGGGTCAATAGATTGTACCACCTGGTGCTCAAGATTAACTCCAAACGGCAAATTACAGTCACACGGTATCTACCGTAAATGACGATATGATTTGGTATCGAACATCTGAGGACGTTGTGGAATAGGTACTGTATGAGGACGACGTGACATACGATGTGCTCCTCTCACTCCAAGTCATTGGGCGTCGTCATTGCGCCATTTACTACAACAGCAACAACCCCCAACAACAAGCCTCTCAAGATGGACCGCCTCATGCACACTGTCAGCTCCAAGACTAACGGCACCGTCCACTGCAGTGCCTGTGGTAGTTCGGTGGCCGCTCGAGCGGGTGCGACTGCGTTCTGCGCTCAACACCGCGACAATCAAAAACCCCAGTTCGGTTGGCTCTACACGACCGCTGCGAAGTCTGCTCTGCTCTAGTCTGTGACGGATGAAGATGCTACTATGACCCACGCGGATGTACAGCGCCGCCGTGTCTCAAACCTCCACGTGGTCAATGACGAGCGCGAGATTGAGCTGCTGGCTGCGCTGCACAAGAATGACTGGTTCGACGACGCCCTGTACGACATATGTCTGCGCGTCAGCAGCTACGACGGTACGTCTGTGTTCCCATTTCACATGGACGAACTCGCTGCGGCTATTCGCGCCACTGAAGAAGAGGAGAAAAAGAAGAGCCGAAGATCGTGGCTCTCGAAGACGAGATGGATGAAGACGCGATCCACATGGACAAGACCCACACGCCACCGACTCCTCGCTCGCCGACCAAGTTCATGTTGCTTACGTACGAATACGCGAGTGACGAAGGATACGACATCGAGCCACCGACCCCAACCAGTCTGCTCTAGATTGAAGTCACCCCAGCCGACCAGAGTGGGATGTAGCTAGTCTAGAGGAGAGTTCTACGACAGCTTGTATAATACACGTTTTCTTTGCCTCACAGGATGCCGCAGCAAATTGTATCCATGTCGTTTGTATCTGTGTCTCTGTTCATCTCTAGATAGTCTGACACACAAAGCAACCGAACAAGTGTATTCTCAGAACATGTGCATACTCTCAGCATAAAACTCGGAATGTCTGAGTAGGGTGGTTCAAATCATGATCCAATACTCAGATGATCTGACTAAAGTCTTACTAGGGTTTAGGGTTTAGGGTTTTAGGGTTGTCCACGAACGAAGGCGAAGCCGGAGTGAGTGCAAACGCGAGGCAGAGCGGAGCGATGCCGAGCGATTTGGGTCGTGAGGCTTAACGCGACAAAAACAGATTGTATTTGTG
>JAADWZ010000314.1:0-36192 GCA_023336445.1 Pythium dissimile | reverse complement strand
GGGTGGGAATAAGGGTTGAATCAGCTTCTGATCTAGAGAGGTTAGCAGTCGAAGAGGTGCCAAACCAATGCCATTCCTTGAACAAAATTGATGAAGTTATCAATAGGAATGCTCAATACTGGTCCATGTTCAGCCATCAAATCCCCCACGCCAGTTAGCTGTCTACGGCAGAGTAAGTCCTCGTGCAGTTTAAGAGGCGGGGTGGTGGCTGCGTCCACGAGCAGGGAAGTGTCTACTCCCGCGCGCGTCGACGAATGAGATAAGCGTTCGCATGCATCACACTGGTTGACTATTCTCACAGTACTTCGTGTTGTTATACACGTAGACACAGTCGTCCATGTCATTTTTCTCATATTCATCGCTTGCGCTGTCGTCCAAGTCGTCGTCGCTCGTGCCGTCGCGCGCGAACGCCATCATTGCCTGTTCGAAGAGGCAGTCTTCGTCTCTGTCGTTGGGGGCAGCGTTCTCGCCGCCCGCGTCGCGAGCTTCAATCGTGTCCCGAGCCGCGACGCCGCCGTCAAAAGCGCGGCACGCTCGGAGCGCGTCGACGAGCGCTTGGTCAGCAATCGCAGCAAGCTCGTCGTCTTCGCGCGCCGTCTCGGGACCAGACGGAGGCACGAGTCCACACTTCACAAAGCCGTTCGCGATCGTCGACGCCGACAGCTCGGCCCACGCCTCGCTCTGCACACTCGCGTGGAGGTGATCGATCTAGCGAGAGCGGAGACGGTCTTTTAACGGCCGACTCCATGCGACGTCGGCCGGCTGACAAGAAAAGGTGAACTTTGGCGGGACCTTCTCGAGGATGACACGCTTTGACGCGGCGTGAGCTTTGACTTTCTCAGTCCAGTGGGTGCTCATGTCGTCCCAGAGCAAGATCGCGGGCTTATCGTTTTCGGTACGTTCTCTAATGTGGAAAGTTAGAAAAGGAAGGGACAATTGCTCATTCCACCAACATTTTGTATTCGCGTAGACTTGCAGATCCGTCTCTACCATGATCGGGACGATCTCAGACCAGAGCCGCTTGCCGAAGCCGTTTCTAAACATGTCAATCTCCTGCTGCGTCGCCGGTATGGTTGATTGTCTTGATTTTGTGATGGCGAGTATCGGATATTTATTGCCCTCCATGTCACCAAGCAGCATGGCGGTGAGTCGCTCGTTCTCCTTGCCCGCGCACCGGAGTCACACCTTCTTGACACCTCGCCGATCAATCGTGAGCTTCGGTAAGTACTCGAACACGACGGCTGTTTGATCGGCATTTTACAGCTTTCTCACTTTCTCTTCCTACGTGCGTGCCAGCACGCGCAGCGCAAACACCCATTTTGCCGTCTCTCCTTCAGCGCTGCTGACTTGGCCCTGCTGGGTTCTCATGCGAATGGAGAACCTGTGACGGTCCATGAAACACTTGCGCCACCCCCACGACGCTTTGAAGCCGACGACGCCGTTTTCGTTCGCCACTTCAACACATCTCAGCTGGAGCATTTAAGATGACACCGGGATGCCCTCTTTTCGCATGTTGTTGATCCAGCAGACGATTCTCTCCTCGTCCTCGTCGCTCAGGGTCGTTGCTGTCGCAGGCTTAAGTCCCGGGTCAGACGACGCGTGCGCTCGCATTTCGCCTTGCGCGCAATCGTCTCGCGCTGCTTAGACCAGCGCTCGATGTTGCGACGCTTGTTCAGTTTCTTTACTTCAGAGGCATTCGAACAGAAATGGTCAACGGTGTCTAGCATAGTGTGTGAGTCCAGGAACAATAAGATTTCGTGTTTGCCCTCGAACGTCTCGGCGTCATTCATATGCTGGGACGCCTTGCGCGGCACCCCATTGTAGCTCTTCCGCCCCGGCATCTCGAAAATATAAGCGCGCCATTTCCTGGTGGGGAATTTTACCGCCCCATGACCTCCTTGTCCATCACCCGACAATTTGACAAGGGGTTCACGGTACTTCTCCCTCATTGGTCAAAACTGCATACGACAATTGACATGATACGACAATTGACAAATGGATTACTGGAGAGTACCAAAGTGGAAACGGTGTGACCATGCAACTGCCAAGAACAAACAAGCAATAATAAACGTGCGCCAGATTCTAATTTTGAAGAACACGTCCCCAACTGCCGATCTCCTGGCCAAAGAGGTATCATCTTCAAGACTACAGGTCAGCTTCGAAGTGCTGGGCTCTACTGCACGTGTCAACAGTACTAAAAGGCTGGCGATCAAGCGCCAGAAGTCCACCCGATGCCACCATGGTGCCGCCTGTTCCTCGGTCGCCCCATCGCGATATCCGCAGCCAGAGCTCGAAGGGAACCGGTAGTTCCAGCTCGCTATCCCAACTGACGAATGCGCTTATCGGAAGCCTCCACATCCACAAGGGGAGTAAGAGCGCACGTGTCATTAAGGCAGGAAAATCGAGCAGTAAGGTCTACGCAGACACCCGCTCTTCGTCCTCGCGCCGATCAATTCGTCGTACATCCGGTCGAAATGGCGACAACGACGCACTGGGTGGAGATCCGCTACGTGCTCGGCAGATCTCTATCCGCGAGCGAGGAGGAGGAAGAGGAGGTGACGTCAGCGCGTTCGACCATGCACCAGTCGCTGGTGTGGATGTGCAAGGTCAGCAAGTGGATCGAAGGCCAGCGACGCTGGGGGCAGCTCGAGGGGATTCAGTCACCAGCAGCTTTCGAACTCTCAAGTCCAAGATGCTGGGCGAAGCCCCGACGACCGCACAGCAACGAAGCTTGAAGCAAGTCATATTCGACTACGTCGACGATGACCTCGAAGGAGACGATAACGACACCAATTACTATATCGATGAGGGCAGCGAGTTCGACGACCTCCACGACGATGACTATTCGCGTCGTCTTCGCGCGCTGGCTGCAGCGGAACAGGACGAAGTCGCGTACTTCTCGCAGCGTGGCAACTCATATGATTTCAAAGTGAGTCACCAAGGTGTGTTTCACCCGTACGGACGAGCACGAGCGATATGGGACTGCTTTTTGCTGTCTCTGATGACATGTACGTGCCCATAGATCGCTTCCGTGAGTGTGTGGGAGAGAGACATGTGTGTGGCGCTGATTTGTTTGCAAACCATTTCTGCCAACAGGGATGATCATCAGCACACCGTTTGAGCTCAGCTTCCGCGAGCTCAACATGGGCACGCGTCGAGCGATCCTGGAACTCGACTACTTTCTTGACCTCATGTTCGCCATCGATATCATTTTAAAGTGAGTTCATCTAGCTTTCCACTACCTTCTCGCTACTGACTAACCGTGACTGGCTGATGCTCGCTACGATAGCTTCATGACGGCAGTGGAGTACGACGGGCGACTCCATTTTTCGTATCGCTCCATTCGGCGCTATTACGTCTCCGGTTGGCTCGTGTTTGATACGATTTGGACGATGCCCTTTTATGCACTCACTGGCACCACTGGCGCTGACGTACCCGACTTCATGTCAATGGGCATGCTATTCAAATCGGATTTGTACCCGTTGCTGCGCATGATCCGCCTCACTCGCATCTCGAGCCTCCCTCGCATCCGTCGCCGGCTCGAATTCTCGCTCCGAATCTCGTCCAGCTCCAGCAGCTTGGGTGGATTCGTGTACACAGTGCTGGCCCTCTCTCATCTCTTCAGGTATCGTTGCCGTTCATTCCGTTTTTCTACAGGACACTTCTGCAGATCTAATCACGACCTTGTTGGTTTGAAGTTGTATGTTCGCCTACCTTGCGTTTGGAGACGAGTACCACCTCACACTCGCGCTCGCTGATCGCCAGCTCGAAGACGATTCGATCTACTCCAAATACATCGCCGCCTCGTACTGGTCCATGATGACGATAGCGACCGTCGGCTACGGCGACTGTAAGCGCTAGCATAGCCACATTTCTGTCATTTCATCTTCGCTGACTGTTCGAATGGGTGGTGTGCTGTAGTGACTGTGAAGACAAATACTGGGCGGGTCTTCTCGATCGTCGCTATGGTCATAGGCGGCGGCATCTTTGCCTATGGTATCTCCAACGTCGTCGACCTCTTCCAGCAGCTCTACGTCGAAGAGACCGAGCACCGCCACAAGATGGACCAAGTCAACGCGTTCATGCACTACCGCGCGCTGCCCCGCAAGATGCGCGACGAGATCCGCGCCAATTTCTTCCACCTGCGCAAAGCCACGCGGGAGAGCAAAACCGAAGATCTCGCGATCGTCCGCCAAATGTCGCGCACCATGCAGTCCCACGTGGCAGATCTGTTCTGTCTCGACATGATGCCGACTATAATGCCGACGCTGGCTGGCGGCAACGCCGACTTTATCCACGAACTGTACTTGGCGATGGAGGTGAAGTGCTACCTGCCAGGAGAAGACATTATCCGCCAGGACGACTACGGCACGGAGCTCTACTTCCTGTTCGTGGGCCACGTGCAGGTGTTCGTGGGCCACTCCAAAGTCGCGCTGTTTGGCCCCAATACGTGCTTTGGCGAGTTTGCGATCATGAACCCGCGGCGGCCGCGGCTCGCGACGATCCAGGCGGTGGACTTCTGCGAGACGCACTGCATCACGCGGCAGCGTCTGCTCGAGATTGTGCTCGGCCATCCGTTCGTGCTTCAGTCCATCAATCAACTCGCTCGCCTCAAGCACCGCAAGGCCCTGGCCGTTTTGACCGACCAAACCTCGAAAACGAGAACGCTGATCCAGACACTTGCGGCAGTGTGGCACACCGAAGGCGTCCAGGCCTTGCTGCCGACTGAAACAAAAGTGGAAGACTTCCCTCAGCTTCAAGAGTATCCGGCCCAGCCGGTCGTTCCAGTGATGTCGCGGCTTTCTTCCGTGCGAAATGGGCTAACTACCGGTACGGCGCGTCGCAAATCGGTGTCGATCTCTGTCGTTGATCCTCCAGCGCAAATGGGGGCCGGCTCAATGGAGAATTCTGCTGCAACAGCTGCCAGTGGCATGAGTCGGCACCGATCGTCTATCCATGATGGCGAGGCTTCCGCTAGTGAGACGACTGCGGCTGTCTCACCATCCAACAGCACAGGCGGCGCCACTGTGCGTCTGCGCCGCTCGACCGTACGGATTTCTGATGGAACGGCTGAAGGCCCATCGAAGAACTCTATCAGCGTCGGTGGGGAGCGTATGGGCTTGCTTCTCCACCAAATGAATCTGATGCTCAAGCGACAAGAGAAGCTCGAGCACCACGTCGCGCAACTTGTGGAGACTCAAGCCCACCGCGGCTCCGTCCACGTGAGCTACTCGAAAGCGTCCGGAACCGTGGCGAGTGACGGGTTGCGTGCACGCACTTTAATCACGGACTTCACCAAGACCAATCCACACGAGGCACCAATGTAGAAAATTACCGTATCCGGATACCTGGTGGTGGTTCATAAATACAGACACCGCAGTTGAATTGATCTATCTATAAGCCTCTATTCGTGAACAGTGAATCCACGGTCTCTTCCTGCGGGATCTCCCCGCCAAGCAAGCGACTGATCCACTTGCGCGCGTCATCTTCGTCCAGCTTGGCTGCTCTCGGTGGCGAGTACATGCACACTTTCTTTCCTCGAGCGCTCAACGCCGCCAGCAATGCTACACCAGAAGGAACACGAAATTAGCAAGTCCAATCGTCCAAATCAAAGAGCCCTTAGCCTCAGTATGGCAGTCGAAACGTACGTGATGCGGTGGATCCATGCGACTTGCGGAATTGAGACTCCCATTTGGTGCGCTCCCCAGCGGGTAATGAGCCGAGGTCGAGCCAGCAGAAAGTGAGTGGGTCTCTCGAATACTCGGACGCGAGCTTTTCCAGCACTGAGAATTGATCTATAACGTCACAGACAACAATTCGTGAGCCAACTCTCCATCCACAAGTGTGAATACTTGACGCACCTCGCACGTTGCTTCCAAACGCCGTATCCGGAAAGAACAGCATCAGGCGTCGGCCTCGCGCCGTTAGATACAGCGGATTGAACGCAAAGAGCGACGGAGCGAAGACGCGAGCGAGCTGCTCATGCGGACTCGTGTGAGGTGCCTGGCATCAAGAAGTAAGTATAAGAGCGATGATCACTTGACTTGGATTTGTCTGTCGTACCTCTTTTTCTTCCGGCTTCTTGTTCGACGCGCTGGTGTTCGAGGATGAAGACGATGAAGACGCCGGCTCGTCCGACTTCATGTAAGTTGGCAGCACGACCATGATCCACACAAACAGACCCAGCAGCGCGATCGTCGACAACGAGAACGAAAACGGCGACACACTTTTAGGCAGCAAATAGATCATCGCCACGTGAGAGCCAGATCCAGCGAAACCTCCCTTTAGTCCACTTGCTCACCTGTGCTGCTGGTAGTATTGTCTGTGCCGGTGCTGTTGCTGCTGCTGCTGCCAGTGCCACTGCTGCTGCTGCTGGCTGTACCCGCGGCCGCTGTTGCCGTAACCGTACCCGTATCCGTTCCGCGGTGACGACTGGAAGTCCCCGCTCGTGAGCTGGTCGTACGCGGCGCCGATACGCATGAACTGCTGCTCCGCGTCTGGGTTCCCAGGGTTCTGTACATAAAAAGAATCAGACCGCGCCATTCCGTGCGTCTCCGCTGCGTGGGAAGATGGTCACCTTGTCGGGGTGCCACTTGAGCGCAAGTGCTCGGTACGCGCGCTTGATGTCGCTCTCGGAGGCGCCGCGCGCCACCCCCAGCACCTTGTACGGGTCCTCGTGGAACGCTCCGTGTGTAGAAAACGTACACACGAGCAGCAGCAGCGCAACCATCGCCGCCGCCAATGCCCGCGTTCGCCGCATCTTGGCCATCTCTCACTCTTTGTCGCTGTCAAAAGAGCTCTCCCAATTCCAGAATGACATCATGCCAGGTCATGTAACCGTTGAGTATCTGGTTTGGAAGGTTCGAATGCGTAACCGTATCGTATCCGGGAATTGAACTCATTTATGGAGGTATTTGTTTCGAAATGAGTTCTCCCGAGAGGTCTTTGGCGCGCAATCAGGAATTCAGACTTGGTGATGGCGAGCCGGCTCTCACCGGAGCGTGAGGCGCTGGCGGCGTCGCGCACGCAGTCGGCGGCCGAGAGCGAAGACGACATAACGCGGCTTCAGTGCACGCACCAGCTGCGCCACACGGCGGCCTCCAGCGCCTTCAGCACCTCGAGCGTCGACCAGTTTCTGCGCGACAACGGCTTCCAGCTCGACGGTCTGGACGGAGACGACGACGCGCTCTCGTCCAGCGCCGCCAGCGGGTTTGGCAGTCGCGTGTATGCAAGTGCAGCGTCTGGCGACGAGGCAGCTGCGGCAGTGGAAGGTTTGCTGCGTGTGGACACGATCACGACCACGACACGACGCGGAACGAGACCAGGTGACAGCGGCGACGGCGACGGAGACGGCGACGGCGATCGCGACGTGCTCTCGAGCGACGAAGGCAGCCACATGAGCGTCACGACGGGTGGAGAAGAAGGCGATTTGCCGACGCCACGATTCATACTGATAGACGATGAGGAGTTGCTGTCCATGTCAAACGAGCCGCCACCGTCCGGTCCGGCTTCGTCCGCTGCTAACAGTCACGAGCTAAAGTGGCGAGTTCCTTCGCAGCAACGCGTCGAGCGACTCGGCAGCTCGTTCGATCGCTCGATGCTACTTGGCGGCTCCGGATTGTCTGCGCTGAGCGAGGAGAGCCAGCGCTCGTCCAACACGGCTGCGGTGGCAGCGGCGCCAGTGGAGAGCATGCGCCAGTATCGCATGCCACCGACGCGGGAAGTACGCGAGGCAACAACGAAGAGGCCAGGTCCACGTGCGAGTCTGATTGGCCGCCTTATTGCATCGTCGTCGTCGTCATCTTCGTCATCAGCATCCTACGCTTCGTCGAAGCCGGCATTGTCCTCATCGTCTCACGGCTCGAACGCGCGAGACAACTCGTCCAAGCGGTCGCACGATAACGAGCTCAGCGACGCGTTGGGCGTGCGCACACTAACTCCGGTGGAGGAAGACCACGCGTTTGCAGACAGCGCGCGTCGACGTCTCGAACCCCGACGCCTTTCACCGACAGAGGAAGAAGAGCACAAAAGTCCAGACGAGCCGCCAGTGCGAGAAGCCGCGAATCCGTGGTCGACGCGTCCAGAGCCGCTAGGTACAGGAATTGCGGACGAGATTAAGATCCAGAAGGAGCTGTGGGACGACTTAAATATTCTGCTTCGTAAGAACGGACTGCCGGCGCTGCAACTTGGAGAGGTGGCACAAGGCGCGGTGGTCCCGTCGCAAACGTCGATGATCACCCTCGTCCAAGACTTTCTGTTGCAGCTGGGCCAGAAAAATGAGGTGAGTGGGCATGCAGCGTGTGGATGGAATATATCTCTGGATACGTGATGTTGACGTTGACTTTGTATGGGCGGGTTAGACGATTCAAGAGCTTGTGATCAACTCCAACCGCACGTACAAAGTGCAAAACAAGGCAGAAGGCGACGTGGCATCTCTGGAACGGAAGACAGACGAGCTGAGTAAGGCGCTCCAAGGTGCGCAGAGTGAGATCCACCGTCTCAAGGTGCGTCAGCGTCCAGATCTCGTAGGTGGAATCAGCGAAATGCTCAAACTCTGGTGTCTATAGGAAGAAGTGCAGCGTCAGAAGGACGAGACCAATAGGCAGACAAAGGCTCTGAAGGCGTCGTGTTTGAAACTGCAGCAGCAGCTCAAAGTGAGCGAGCATCGCGTGAAGGCGAAAGAAGTGCTGGTGGAGCGCATGCAAAATAAAGTGCAGCAGCAAGTGGACAAGGAGAACGTGAACAAAACGCGAGATCGAAAGATTTTCCGGCAGCTCCAGCAACGCGACCCGCGCAGAACCAACGCGAAGGACAACCAGTCGCTGGAATGCATCAGCATCTACGAGACCCAGCGCGAGCAAATGCAGGATGAGATGGATCAGCTGCGGAGCCAGGTCGCGGCACTGAACGCCGAGCTGCGAGACAAGGAGAACTTGCTGTCCAGGCGGTCGTCGTTTAGCCACGCCTCTGGCCGCTGGAGCGCGTCTGGTGCAGGGTCGATGTCAGATGGTCAGCGGTCGAACTTCGACCCGTCCGATGATATGCTGATGCGTCTCGAAGCCGCCCGGCGAGAGCAGGAGAATGCAGCGGCCAAGCTTCGTCAGCGAGAAGCCATCATGGTCAAGAAACTGAGCGCGATTGAGGAGGAATTACTCGCGGCTCGGGAGACCATAGTGGAGCTCAAAGACGAGAATGCGAATTTGGTGCTGGAGGCCGAGTCTCGACCGAGTATTCGAGACTACCGTCTGAGCCAGCGGCGGATCCACCAGCTCGAGTGCCAGCTATCCGAGAACAAGCTGGCGCTAGAAGAAGCGAACGACATCAACGAGCTACGCCGGTTCATGGGCACAACGGAGCTGATCGAGCGAGATCGCTTGAACCACCGGCTCCACCTCAACCGCTTGAGCACGCTTCCCAAGGAGACGCTGCTCGAAGTCGTCAAAGAAGTGTGTCGAGTGCTAAATCTCACCGACATCACGCTGATCACGCCCAGTTTGCACAAGTTGTGCAACGTGGTGACGGCCGTGCCACGCATGGAAAAGTTCATTCGAGACGTGTGCGGCTTTGTGTACTTCAACGTCGATGGCCACGATAATCAGGAAGAGGATGCCCGGTTTGAGCTGGAACAAGTGCTCCCCACGCTTCAGCAGTGGATGGCGGAGCGCAAAAAGCTGTTTGAGCTTGAGGTGCGTGGCGTACTTTGAACTGGTCGGACGGTAGCCTATCCCAAGCTAAAGGTATGTTTTCAGGGTTTTAAGACTGCGATTGTGTCTGAACTGTGCAAGAGATCCGTCGAGCCGAGTCTGCTGAAGCCTCAGACGCCTCCAGGCAGCCAGTCTGCTACACAACTCTCCAGCCTTCCACGCGCAGTCCACATCGTAGCGGAGCTCGTGGAGCTAGAAAAGAGCGTCTTCCATCACCGAGAGATCTACACGCAGGCGGCCGAGGAGCTCGAGGTTTGTCTGTTTGGCAGATGAGTGGATTCCTGCTCACTAAACTCACCTGACTCTATGGTGTGCTAAAACAGCGCCGTCCCAGCGTCCTCGTCAACCAGATTGTTCGACACATTTCGCACCTTTTCCATGTCAAGCAAGTGGACGGCGTTTTACCCAAAATCAATGTGGGTGGACAGCCTGAGTAGTGGGATCTGATCTACTCGCACGAGGACAACATACAAACTGAACTTTTTATGTGCATGTAGGAAGTCTATTTGTTCGTGAACGAGATGGAAAATTTTCTAAAAGCTGTTCGGTCCTTGCTTGTGCTGAGTACGTTTCGAGTCCCAGATCGTTTTGTTTATTGGGCGGCAGCTGATCCAATTGACCGTGGGATATGCTCCTGCATCACAGAGCCTGACTCGTCACCTGTGAGCTGCATTGACGCGATCCGCTCTCTCGTCGAAGGAGAGAAGACCAAGCTCACACGACAAGAGGTGGAGCCCAACCACGGCAGTCCAAACTACGTGATCAAAAAGTCCATGCGCGGACGCGTGGAAGCCGCGAGCGGCGGCGTGGAAGGTGTGCGCCAAGTGCGCGAGATGTCGATTCTCGTGCGCGATCTCAAAAAGGAGCTCGGCGCCGCGACACTACACGAGATCCTGCCTCGCACGCGCCGACTGATGGAGCTGTTAAGTCTGTCGACACACCAGACCCACGAGGACGATGAGTTCTGAGTTTTGCAGCATGTTGTTGTTATTTTCCATCAGAAATGTGGAGGTGACCTTGAGAAATTCAACTTGTTTTGGAACATAAAAGATGCAACGTGCAAGATGCAACGTGCTCACGCGCGGCTCGCCGCGTCGCCATTGGAAACACAGGCCGATTCACTGCGCCTCGGAGTATCGAGCCGCACGAACGACATCTCGCGCTCGTTGCTGCTGCCGCTGCGGCACAAGCCGTCGAAATAGTCCGGGAAGGTCGAGTCGCTGAGCGAGTCGGCTCCGTGCTCCACTCGCGTTCCCTGCTTCCGGCGCCGTCCTGGTCGGTACACGACGTACAGCAGCAGCTGCACCGCACACAAACACGTGTTGACCACCGTGGGACAGACGATGAAGAGATCGTCGACCAGCGCGCCATAGACGATCCACGTAGCGTTGCTGATCGTTCCGACCAGCACCATGCCGATCGGGATCGAGATGGAGCTCTTGGTGCGCACAACCAGGCGGATCGTCGCAAACGGCGACGCGTACAGCGCCAGCCCGCACGCGATCGCGAGGAATCCGATGGTTTGTACGACTTGGTTGGGCTGCTGTGCCCGCGGCCCGAGAAACGCGTAGCACGAGGTGGCGAGATTGAACAGCAGCGCGAGCCCGACGAGCTGCGCGACGTGCCACTTGTGCTCGCGCGACGACCCGTAGAAGAAGACACCAAGAAACGTGACGCTCAGAAAGTTCCCGGCCGCGTAGATCGCAAACAGCGGAAAGTACTCGTCTGTGAGGTAGCCATAGAGCATCCTGGTGGGGGGAGGGGGACGACAACATACCAACAACAACAACAAAAAGCCGTTTAGCTAATGAACTCGTCACTCAGAGTCTCCGCCTTGCCCGGCGCTCACCAGATGTGGTTGTACGTCCACTGTGCGACGATCGGAAGCACGGGCATGTGGCCCGTGCACTTGGCGCGGAAGATGCGAAGCATGGTCGGCGCGGGGCTCAGGCACATGTAGAGCGCCGTGATGGACGCGAGCACGTTGACCACGACCACCACCGAGTCGGATGCCATATTAAGTCAATCGCAGTTGATGGAAGTGCAAGTGAAGAGCTAAGAAGTCACAGTCCAACCAGCCTCGGACGACTCGTCGCTGCCCGTTGGCTTGTGGTTTCGCACAGCCGAGAACTGACGCCACGTGACACATCCCAACTTAAATAGTGCGACCTTCTTTGGATCCAAATTTCCATCGTGATGACGGTTCAGCCGCGTCTCTATTCTGATTATCAGGAAGCCATGGCCCATGGCGTACGTGGACACACAATCCCATGTCAACAATCTTTTGTGTCAAGGTGAAAAACATAATTTGAAAATCAAAAGTCTATCTTGGATTAAATACGATGGTCTACTCAGGGCGAGAACCCGGACGACGACGTGAGGTACGCGTGCCGCCCCGCGGGCGTGTGCACTTCCACATAACTAGCTTCGACCTGGATGCTCGACAAAGTGAGGTTATTCTCGTCGGTCTTTCCTGGGGCTGCGTGAGGCTGTGGTTGTGGCTGCGCCAGCCGTGGAGCGTCAGTGACGATCTCAATGGCACTGCCCGCCAACGCCGCTCCATTGGCGACGGCAGCGCCAGGCTTCTGGCGCTTCGGGTGGTAGACAAAGTAGAGCACAAATTGGATGGCGCCGATCACGACATTCACTGACGTAGGGATCACGAGCAGTGCATCGTGGATGAGCAAGCCGTAGATGATCCACAGAACGTTGTTGACGACGCCCACCATCACCATGGCAAACGGGATCGACTCGGACGACCGGCTACGGACCACGTGCGTGATGGTCGCGAACGGCGACGCATACAACAGGATGCTGGATACGATCGCTACGATGCCGACGGTGATCTTCACGTCGGCCTCGTGTTGGTGGAGCCTGCCTGTCTTGCCCAGCACCGCATACACGGTCACAATCACGTTGATGAGCAGCGTGCCAACACAGGCTTTGCGAGCGAGCCGCTTGGCGGTCGTGTATCGGTAGAACACCGCAATGAACACGACACTGGTGACGTCGCCCACGATGTACGTGACCATGAGTGGGAAGACGTCGTCGGTGACGTAGCCGTACAGGAGCCTGTCGGGAAAAGAAAGCGGGCGTCAGTCATCAGATCACCAAGCTTTTGACGGGAACGAACAGTTAACAACATACCACGTGTGGTTGCATCCCCAGAGCGCCACAAGAGGCGCGATGGACGCCACGCCGGTCGATCGCAGCTTGTGGATGCGGTACAAGGACGTGGACGGGCTGAGGCACATGTACAGCGCCGACAGCGACGCCAGCACCTTGATCACGGTCGTGAACGTGTCGCCCATCGTGGCGGTCGAGAGGCGCAAAGGCCGAGCCCTGGAAGTTTGCAGCAGAGAAGATTCGGAAATGAGGCGCTGGAGCCTCGGTCTTGAGCTGCCCAGGAATCCAGGGGCGAGCCAAGAGGAGCAAGAGGAGGGAGGCTCGGGGCCGTCCCATGCTCTACAGTAGCCGCCCTCGTGTGTGCTGGCCACGGACCAATAGATTCGGCCATGTCCTGTTTTTGGCTCGCGTTGCAGGTCGTAAATGGCTCGCGCCGTTCCAAGTGGCCCTTACAGACGAGGAGGTAACGGCGCTGCCTGTTGTTAAGACAACCCTGGTCAACCAAGGGTGACAACGTTGAAGTTTGGCCAAAACCAACCCACGGCGTTCCCATTTTCGAGTCTTGTAATTGGTGCAATTTCCAAATACGTGCTTCTGATTGGTCCACAGAAAGGCAACTTGCCTTTCTCCACACAAAAAGATCCCTGCCATCTGCCCTCGCGAGCACGCGAGAGCTGAAACGGGTGATGGCATGAAAAAGAAGCGCAGAGAGACAACACACCGTCTCGACAGTTTCGCTGCTTTGCAGACGGCGCCAATATTTTTGGGTGGCCAGCATGGGACCGTGGCGGCTCGCTTTCTTGGTGTTGCTGGTGGGTCGACCACTGGGCCTTATCTGCATACGATAGATCCCCTGCGATGCTGAGGGTGCGATGTTGCTTTATACAAATAGGCAGCTTTTCGATTCAGCATCAGAACCCTTGTACTCGGTCGCAAGCGTGCTGACTGACTGCATGCACGCATGCAGTCAGCTTGCATGCGTACGTGGTCGATACGGAGTATCTTTAGAAGGAAGGATTTAGAGAGAGAGAGAGGGAGCGATGACTACACTTCAAAAATATGTACGTGTACATAATTTGAATTCATTGGTCTCCCCTCTCTCCCACTCTTTGCTTCACAATGAGTCAAGGATGATGGTGTGAGAACCCGGCCATTTGCTCGCGACCTTTCGGCTCTTCCAACAAAGGCTGGGGAGTCATCGTCGCAATGGACGCAATGATTGCATCCGCTTGTGGTGAACTGTGGATGTGATCTTACCCAACAAAAGCTGAGAGGAGAGAAGAATCTTGGCCAGGTCCAGTAGCAATGGATGGCGCGCGATGGGTGATGAAGTGCTGGATGGCCATTGGCTTGGTGGCGCAGATTTGCGTGGGTGACTTGCCAAGCAGTGGTAGTACGGGTGTGCCTGCTCTGTCGCTCGACAACTTCGTGCAAGATTCGCTACTTGCTGCGACCATTGATGCGGAGATCAACGCCACCTCTGAGATCTTGGTGCTTCTCACTACCAAGGCGGCCGTGCTGGAGCGCATGATCCAGAGTGAGCAAGCGCGTCACGAAAACACAGAGACGCGAGCAGCGTCGAGAGCAACGAGGCAGCGTCATCGCCTGCCACTCAGGCACGAATACGAGAGTTTTGACGACTGGCTTGCGCCGCAAGACCCGTGGTTGTCGCCCGAGCCAATGCCGGGGACTTCAAGAGAGAACTCTTCAGAGCTCCACGTGCAGCTGCTCTCGTTCCGCCCGAACGGCAACTTGGGCGGCAAGAAAAATACCCACCCAAGCCACCTCAACCCGGATGACTCAACTGCTCCCATGGTCCAATTCCTTCTCGTACTTAACTCGGAGACTGGAGCACTCGATCTTTTGCATCCGGTCACAAGAACCCTTCTGTGGCAGCAGCGACTGGCGCTTCCGTCTCGAATCACAAAAGTGTACTTCCACTCCGACCGCGCCTCGCATCTTGTGCTGGTCACGGTCAATAACGAGCTCGTCGTGTACAAGATGCGAGTGTTCCACGGCAGACGTCTCATCGCTGGTGACTACCGGCGCGTCAGTGGGAGGGAGAGTATGGTGTGTGCCTTCAGTGTTGGTCTTGCGCGTGGGTCAATCAACGCTGCCAACGGAACAACTCTAGTTGTTGACCCGTTTGCAGTCGCTCGCCCATTGGCAATACAGACCATAGCCCCCATGGGTCTTCACACGCACGTGGAGATCGAATTCGACTATCAGACAAAGCTGGCGCGCGCACCGTCTCAACTCACGATGGCCGCCTCTCACCAAGTGCTCCACCTCGTCACCGGGAGCGAGTCTGGCCATCTCAGCTTCTACGATGGCCACAACGGCACCGTCATTGAAGAGATTGCGACTGGGCTAGGCCCCATCACGCACTTTCAGGCGCTGTCGTCTGGTGTTTTTGGGTTTACTGTGGCCAATCGCATTCACTTTGCCGACGTTTTTGAGCGCCGCGTGCTGGAGCTCACCTGCGACGGCTCTCACCACGCGTTCACGAGCTTGGACCGAGACGCGTGGCGTCACTCCGTACTGTACGCTGGCACGGCCGGAGGGGAAGTGCTCGCGTTCCGCATCAATCGCTTCGGCTCGGTCAAGCGCAACAACGGCCTTACACCTATCGGCGCCGACGCAATCGACCCACTGGACAGCAGCGATTTCGGGTTCCCCACGTGCTCACTTATGGCACTGCTGCAACCGCGCGCGAGGGCCCTCGCCAGTGTGCTCAATCTCAAGCCGGTTCGCCCCGCTGTGGCTGCGGCGCTTCCCGGGTACCTGCTGCTGGCCACCGGCGACGGGCGCCTCGTGCTCTACGACACCAGCTCGTCGCTGCCGGGCCAGCCCACTTACTTGGCCGAAAAGTACTTGGATTCGCTACCCACCGCGTCGTTGCTGTCGCAGTCTATCTATGCCACCAAAGATATGCTCACCAGCACCGCAGCGGTCGCGGTCGTGAGCGTGTCAAAGGACTCGCGCGTGCGTGTGGAGCTCTTCGCATCCCGTCTGCCGGCGGCGTCCTCAGGGGTGGAGCTGGGCTGGATTCGCGCGCCCATGATGCTCTTCTGTGCCTTCGGCGTCATGTTCTGGCAGCAGAACCGCTTCCACCGCCCAGCATCGGCGCTGGATCGGTCCTTGGAGATGGAGCTGCCTGGCGCGCGCGACAGGCGCTATTTGAGCCGCGCTGGGCTCACAGATTGGTCCAAATCAGCCAATCACCGAGCGTTTGGAGCTCGATAGAAACGGTAGATAAATACGGACCCTCTTGAAGATCTGCCAATTTCGCTACCAATGCTATCATAAAATCAAGAACCAAAACGAAAACCATGGATCTCTTGGGTGGAGAGCTTGGCGCGGGCATCAACATGTTCGTCGCGGGCCTCGTGGCCATGCACGTGCTCGTGCTGGTAAGAAGCTGGGCTACGTTACTGATGCACATGCGCGTGGTGGGACTGATTATCGTGGTTCTGGTTTTGTCTGTGCAGATCTACTGGATCGCAAAGTTTGTTCAGACTGACAGCCGCAAGACCTCGTCCAAGAAGCACCAGTGAGACCACGGCGCCACACACACATAACCCAGTGCAGGGGTCGAGCTCTAGTAGTGTACACACAAAAAGGCAGGTTGACTTGTATGTGACTACCATATTCTGGGCATGCTCTTCTCTTTGTCGGCTGCTGATACAACTGTGAAGAAAATGCGGCGCGACCATGAACGTTAGTCCTTGAAGAAAATGCGCGCGCCGTTAAGCGACCAGTCGAGCAAGTCGAACTCGCGCTTATTCAGCTCGATGCGCTTGGCCGTGAGCTGCAGCGAGTGCACTTCTTCTTCGTCGTCGATGAGCTCGGCGGTCGTCTCCTGCTGCTTGCGCGCCGCTTGCTCCTTTTTTCGAGCATCGCGCTCCGCTTGTTTTGCCTAATTCACCACCATCAAATAGCGCCGAGTTCGTCAAAAACAGAACCCAAGCGAGGACTGTTTCGCTCAAGCGTACAATGTAAAGCGCCTCGTCTTGTTCGTATTTGCGCGAGACTTCTTCAAACCAGTGGAGCGCGTCAAACGCCTGTTTGCCATCGCATCAAATTGTCAGAAGTTCCATCGTCAGACCCCACAGGTTAGACTTCGAGTGCGCACCTCTCCTTGGTTCAGAATCGCCAGAATGTAGGCCACGCCGATAGCAAACCCATCGTCCGTGAAGTACGACTCGCGGCGGCGCGTGTTCTTGTACATTAAATCTTTCGCTTGCACCATATTTTCCACAAAATTGATCGTTAACGCTGGCAAAATGGACGCAAAGTTGACGAGATGCTTCTGCTCGTCGCTTGTGGTCACGTCCTGGAACACTTTGACCAGCACCTTGAAATAGTCGTTGTTCTCCGAGAAGTTCTTGGACAGGTTCGAGATGACCGAGTCCAAGTTCCGCGCAGCGATGACCGTCTCTCGCGACAAATTGGCGCCGACGGTCTCCTGCTCAATCAGCTCGTTGGTCTCTTCGTCACGAACTTCCTTCACGCCTTCGCCAGCATACGCTTCGAACTTGAAGTGAGTGTGGTTGAGGTCCGGTACAAACTTGATCGCGTTGCTGCAGTAATTCATGCCCGCGGATCGAACCATGCGCACATACCCCAACGCATTGCCAATCTCCGTGATCAGGATACGGAACTGGTCGAGGAAAGTTTTGCCCGAGTCAGACACGCCGAGCTTGCGAATGTCCTTGTTGAACTGGAAGGCGCGATCGTACGGGTACTTGTTGTCCACGTCTTTGTCTTCGCGATGCTTTTTGTACCAGCGCTTTTCGCGCTGAAGATAACTCTTGATGTACTCATCAAAGAGAAACTGCGAGAAAATATCAAACTTGCGCGTGAGGAACTGGTATGTGAAGTTGACCGTGGTGTTCATGATACCCATGCCGTGGGTGCGGATCGAGCTCGCAATCGAGTGGATGTTGATCGAGTTCAAGTGGCGAGATCCCTTGTCCGTTCGGCGCTCGAGGAAAAACTGCTGGTTCAAGTTGTAGTTGTAGCGCGAGACAAAGATTTGGATGTTGCGCATGATCTGGAGAATGTCGAGACCTTGGTCAAGCGAGCCCATGGGCAAATGGTTGTCGGCGAGGCTGAGGCCATATTTGTCGTTCGCTAAGTTGCGCATCTCCCCATACGTCTTCCAGTCGTGCAATGCGACCGTCGTGAGGTTGTAAAATGTGTTCTCCAAGTAGTGCGTGACGCGCTGGTTCAAGTCGAGCATCTTGCCGTAGAGTCGAATGGGGCGCAAGTCCAAGTAGCGATGGAGGACTTTGAAGTCTTCACTCTTCGGATTGGGTGCGTCCATGTGGTCAAGATGCACCGAGTGGATGTGGAGTCGGAGATCATTCTCGACGTCCTTGCAGAGGTTGTCGACAATCTCTTCTTCCATGACGGTATCGATAAACTCGGCGAATGCTTTGATGTACCCGTCATTGTTTTCTTCATGCTGCGCGCCGCGCACAAGCCGGACTGCGTCAAGGAAGCCACTCACAATGTACTGCAACTGGTTGCAATGCTCTGGTTGTCCATAGAGATCTTGCATGAACGGATGCAGCAGCTCACGGCTCCAGTAAAAAAATGAGCAGTCGCACACGTTGCTGATGCGGCGCTGGAAATCGCTCAGCAGTCTCATCTTCCAAATCAGCTTGATCGGCTCATCGGCGTCTTTCAATTCCACGAAGCCCCCGCCACTTTCGCCGTTGACAGAGCTTGCAGTCCCATCCGGAGAGATCAACGCAATCTGCGTGGCGAGATCCAAGATCGTCAGACGAGTGTAGGAAAACGATTCGCCCGAGTGGAGAGTCTCTTCGATGACTGTAACCGCGGCGAGCACGTCGAGCTTCGTGTCGTCGAATCTCTTGCTGGCTTCCAGTCGCGCCTTCACAGGACGAAAGTACGAGAACAGCGAGTGGGCAACTTGACGGAGCACCAACGAGCAGCTCTCGGCAAGAATCGGGTTTTTCCGAGCAAACATAAACTCGACCGCTTTGAGGATTTCGATGCACGTGTACAGAGGGCGAACCACGCGCTTTGACATCGGGATATCAAGAGACAGATGGAGATTCACCAGTGTGTGCATCATGGTCTGCACTTTCTTCGCCAGAATGAGCCCCTTGATGATCAAGTTCCCGCGAATGCTTAGCGTGCGAGAAGGATCACCGGTTCCGCGCGTGGTCGGCTGGAAAAACGACTCCATTCGCACCAGCCAGGCGCTCAAGTCAATCTTCGCGGCAGCAACATCACCTGGGAACGCTTGATCCAGTGTGTGAAGGTATTCGCGGCGGAATTGAACAATGTCGGCTGGTTGCAGCTTCTTCGAACTCATGGGCGCGTACCGAAGCAAGAAATCGGGCATAAACCACGAGATTTTGCCGCAGATAGTGACAGCCGGCGTCTTAAGCTGCGATTCCCATAGCCGCTTGTACAGATTGGGGTCCGCTGGCACGCTTGATGGCAAGAGGCGGCGAAGGAGAACGTACAACCCAGCCGTGCCGACTAAGCTATCGCGCTCGTACGTTTCTGTCGGCGTGTTGATATTTTTTTCCGCTTGGCTGAGGCGAGCGCTGATGCAGTGCAGGAATTCCTCAAGGAAAACGCGGTTGGAGCGGATATCAATCCGCGACTCGAGGTCACTGCTCGCACGGCCGCTCTGTCCGTCATCATCCTGGTCGTCCTCTTCGTCACCATACTCGCCCGACCCGAACGCCTCAAAGTCTTGCTCAATACACGTCTGGAACACCTGCGCGCTCATGATCGTCTGGTCGAGACTCACGAGCAGTCGCTCGAATTGCTTCACCTTGTCCACAGTGACGTTGTATCGAGCTGGATCGGCGCGCACGTACTGCATCATGCGCTTGTACTTGTCCCACGAGTTCACGATGTGTGGGTTGTCAATGACGATCGCGTCGATCGTGACCATCACTTCCAACAGGCTGGCCAGCGCGTCAAACACTGGGTGCAAGTGCACCAACTTGAACGTCGACTTCCATAGCTTCTGAAAGCTTTGGTACAAACTCGCGAGCTGGTGGAGGATGTTAATCGTGATGGCGTTACAGCGATCGACAAAGTTCGAAATGTCCTGGAAGAATGTGAGCATGCGGCCAACGTACACTTCATCCTCGCCTGGTTTCGCGGACCGATCCGAGTCTCCATTGTACGAGTGGCCGAACATGATCAGCGCCGGATAAAAGTTGTCCTCCACCGTTACTTTCAGCTCTGAGATCTCATCGCACAACACGGCAAACACCGTGAGCACTTTGTTGAAGAGCTCATTGTCCGTATGGATCAGATCTTGCACGTCCACGCGCTCGGCTGGATGCAAGTAGAGCTGAATGGGATCCGCCTGCAAAGTCATCTTATTTGAGTCCACTCGACTCTTCGACCTCACAATATCAAAAGGGAGTGTGTAACGTACCCAATATCCCCAGACCTCCGACATGGCGGCCGTGACCGCATCTTCAATCTCCTTCAACTTGGACTGCACAAGTCCCCAGATTATAGATATACATCAGAACAAACAAAAAATCAGCTCTATCCTTCCATCGTCGTACCGTGTGGTCATTAATGATCGCCATGCCTCGTTCTAGCTGCTCGCGAATCGGTTGCTCTGCAATTCCATAGAATCTCAGTACCACACTACCACACCATCCATGACATACACATATGTCTCACCTTGAGCATCAAACGCTGAGAACGGGCTACCAAACTCGTCTTCCGGCAGGTTCCAGTGCTCGGTGATGGTCGAGAGCGCGTTGCTGCCTTTGCGCGGCTTGGTGGCGCCGAAATTGGACACGAACGACGAGTTCCGCGGCCGGTTCGAGCCGCGGCTGGACTGCGAGAGCCGCGAGGAGGCGCGCGAGTCGGCGCGGTTGCGGTGGTTCTTGGAGAGCGTCGTGAGCCGCAAGTCCCGCGGCGAGAGGTCGGACGCGCGCGAGTCGGCGCGGCCCATGTCGAACCGCGTTGAGTCGGCCCACGACGCCTTCGAGTCGAAGCGCGGGCGGTGCGGTTGCTTCTCGCGGTGCGACGGCGACGAGAGCACGCTCGAGTCGTCCGATGCGTCGTCGCTGGTGGCGCGCGCGCGCGCGTGGTCATCGTCCTGGGCTACAGACCCGTTTGTGGCCGACGGCGCATGTTTGTTCTTGCGCGGCCGCGCGGCCGGGCTGGAGGGCGACTCGCTCACGCGCGAGTGCTCGGACGGGTCTGCGTCGGACGCGGGCGCTGGTGGCTGCTTCTTCGCCATTGGGGCAAGTGGATGCGACTTGATGCCCGCGTGCTGCTCGTTCCGCTTGAGACACTCACTGTATGGGGAAGATACTCAGCTCAAGACACGCGCAGTCAGAACATGAGCGAGCTTTTTCACAAGCAGCGACAAACGGGTTTGAGTCGCACGGAGAACGGGTTTGAAACCCGAACCCAAATTGAAGTGCGACAGACCAGTTCTCCAGAACAGTAAGCAACCCAGTAGGTGGTTGAATCAAATCAAAGTGGTATTTTCGAAGGCGAATATAAAAGCTGATGTGATTCCATTCGATAATACACTGAACAAAGCACGTCAACTCACTTCGTCAACCTTTTACTTTTTGTACTCGTCCTTGATGATCTTGGCGATGGTCGAGAGCTGCATGTTGGCCGTGCCACCGTAGATGGGGCCGATCTTGGCGTCCCGGTAGAACTTCTCGGCGTGCAGATACTTGGTGAACCCAATACCACCGAGCCACTCGATGCACTTGGACGCCGTCTTCTCGGCCACGCGGGCCGCGTGGAGCTTGGCCATGGATGCCTGCTTCACCACCGGGAGCCCGGCGTCCTTAAGGCGCGCGGCGTTGTAGACCAGCAGTCTAGCGGTCTCAAGGTCGAGTGCGGCTTCGGCCTGCTGGTGCTGCATCACCTGGAAGTCGCCGATCGCAGTGCCGAACTGGTGGCGGTCGAATAGGTACGGGATCGTCTGGTCGTACACACCCTGTGCGAGGCCCAGCATCTGCGCGGCAATGCCAATGCGGCTCTCGTTCAACTGGCTGATCGCAATCATGTAGCCCTTGCCAACCTAGACCGCATCACAATCCCATTAGCCTCGGATTTTTGTGGGGAGAAAAGGGCCAAGCGGGTCGTCCACGCACCTCGCCGAGAATGTTCTCCTTCTTCACCTTGACGTCGTTGAGCGTGATCGTACACGTCGACGACGCGCGAATGCCCAACTTGTCTTCTGGCTGCCCGATCGACAGACCTTCCGTGTCTCGGTCGATAAGGAAACACGTGATACCGCGGTGGCCCTTGGACGGATCAACAGTGGCGAGCACAACAAACACGCCGGCGTACTCGGCGTTCGAAATCCACATCTTCTCTCCGTTGAGCGTGTAGTAGCTGCCGTCAGCCGACACGTCGGCGCGCGTCTTGAGCGAGAATGCGTCACTGCCCGAGCCGGCTTCACTCAAGCAGAAGCTGCCAACCTATCGTCGAGTTAGAATAAGTGTGTTTGCTCATCGGCGTTGCTGTCACCGTGTCTGGCACGTACCAAGTCGGTGCCCAAGCGAGGGAGGTACTCTTCTTTCTGCGCTTCTGAGGCGTACAGCTATAAAAACGAGTCGAGTTAGATGACCGCACCGAGATCGCTGCCTTCGACGTGTATCTGCTCATGTACCTGGATCACGGTGTTCACGACAGTGTTCTGAAGATCGACAAGCAGACCCACGGAAGGCTCGATCTTGGACAGCTCCTCAATTGTGAGGCATAGGCTCATGAAAGACGCCTCACTGCCGCCGTATTCGGCCGGAATTTCCACCGACATGAGCTATTGAGATGAGACACGCACATTGTCCGTCACCCACGTGGCACCAAATACTTCGAAAGCATGCATTTTCGTACCCCGTTCTCAAAGAGCCCCTTCGTGATCACAGGGTCGAGAGTACCCGTTCGGTCCATTTCCGTCACACGTGGGAGCACAACATCCGTGGCGAATTTGGAAACTGCATGCCAGCAGATACAAATGTCAACAGCCGTAATTTGCCAAAACCTAATAAGTTGGACAAGCCATCAATGATATCACGTACCTGTGCTCTTAAACATTTCTTCCTCCTCTGTGAGCACCGTAAGCGGGCCGGGGCCAGCACCAAACATGCCGTCATCAAACTCCACTGCCTGTGAGCTCTTCATGCGCGCGAACGGCGCCATCACAGCGCGCTGCTGCTGGGCGAAGCGCGTCGCCATGCGAGACGCCGTTCGTTTTCCGATCACCGCCGCCATCGCTGGGGATTTAGTCGTTCGTTTCTCGCTGTGTGTTGTCGCGTGTTCACGCTGTTAAAACGGATTGTGGCTGACTCGACGGCCGTCGCTTATGCTCGTCGTCGACAAAAGAACTTCGCTTCTCCATCAATCCTGACGTAGTGTTCCGCGAACCCATTTCGCGTCCTTCTGCAGCGTAGACCAATCGGAGCCGCCGCAGAGGCCTGCTCCACGTTCGTGGTGCGTTGAGGAACGCTGAACTTCAAGCTGCTCGGTGCCTTCCGCCCCATCGCGCCGGAATATGGGTCGCGGACCGAAATGGCTGCCAGCGACGTGGCGCAGGCCTCTAGCGGTGCTCTGATTGGGCAGACCCGGGAGCTCCACTACAACCTGACTCAGAACTTTGCCGTCAAAGCATTCTAAAATCTACTGATATAGCACTGGGTGTGCTGCTGGACTCGAGTCAACTAGCAGCCACGTATCATTACAGTCTACTTGGGCCTTGCAGGCTCCAAGTAGGAGCAGGGTGCAGACATATCAATTTTGTAAAGAAAGCACTGCATCGCTGCTGTAGACAAACCCAATCCTTTTGTTTCTTTTGACAAATTTCACCATCATGCTCGCTTCTCGATCGACGCGTTTTTAATAGAGCTATTCAACCCCAACCAGTTTGCAATCTCTGCGTGTTATTACGCTCACCAAGACGAAAGCGGTCTTGGCGTGAGTGCTCAACATCGCTACTTATGCCCTGTCATGTCTTCATCCGCCCCGTTACGACCTGCAAAGGTCCATGGCGGCTCGCAAAAGCAAGCGACACGTCTTCAATTAAATCTCGGCAATCGCTATCCACGCCTGTCGCAAGTATCTTGTCAACCACCTCTTGGTGGTAGAGCAGAACAGCAAACAGCAATCGATGTGTGCCCACTGCTATCGTAAGCATCATATCCCGCACAGATTTCTAACGGTGGCGTGCTGTCACATACTATGCCCGTGTGATAATTTTGTGAACTTGAAATGGAAGCTCGACATCAAAGTTCGATCGACCAAGCCGTCGATGTATTCATGTGCCTCTGCTTGAACCACACCAGTGGCGTGGATACGTGTCGACTGGATCCTGATGCAAGCAACAGGAGGTGCTTAAAGATGGAGTTTGATTGTCACTTCCTTGACCACGTGTGGCAGTTCACTATCCCAATTCTCTTCGTCAGATGTGGTCGATACGTTATTGTCTTTCTCATGTCTCCACATCTGCGTTGAGCCCACTTTGGCGCAGAGCATGTATTCGCCTAAACATATTTCCAATCTTGCCTTTTCCAATTGGATTGTGATGCGAATCGCATTGATGTTATAACCGATACTTCGTGTTCAACCACTTCAGGACCGAGTGACCGGCAGTGGTCTATGCTGCTTGAGATTGGCTGTTTACTTTTTGTACTCTTCCTTGATGAGCTTGGCGATCGTCGAAAGCTGCATGTTGCTCGTGCCTTCGTAGATCGCACCAATCTTGGCATCTCGGTAGAATTTCTCAGCGTGCAGATACTTGGTAAAACCGATGCCGCCAAGCCACTCAATGCTCTTGGATGCCGTCTTCTCAGCAACTCGGGACGCGTGAAGCTTGGCCATCGCAGCCTGCTTCACAAATGGAAGCCCGGCGTCCTTGAGACGCGCAGCGTTGTAGACGAGCAGTCGAGCCGTCTCGATCTCCAGCGCCGCCTCGGCCTGTTGGTGCTGCATAGCCTGGAAGTCGCCGATCGCCATGCCAAACTGCTGGCGGTCGAAAGTGTACGGAACGGTCTGGTCGAACACACCCTGCGCAAGACCAAGCATCTGCGAGGCGATACCGATTCGGCCTTCATTCAGCGTGCTAATCGCAATCTTGTAACCCTTGCCAACCTGCACGTGAGCCATATCGTTAGCATGTTGCGATCCAGCAACCGTCCCAGAAGGTCGAATTTCTGTCCACAAACCTCGCCAAGAATGTTCTCCTTCTTGACCTTCACATTCGTAAGGTTCACCGGGCAGGTCGAGGAGGCGCGAATGCCAAGCTTATCCTCCGGCTTTCCAATCTCCAGGCCTTCTGACTCGCGATCGACGATGAAACAAGTGATTCCCTTGTAACCCTTGGATGGGTCAACGTTGGCGAACACGAGATAGACACCCGCATACTCGGCATTCGAGATCCACATCTTCTGGCCGTTCAGCGTGTAGTAGCTGCCATCCGATGACACATCAGCACGAGTCTTGAGCGCAAACGCATCACTGCCCGAACCAGCCTCGCTCAAGCAAAAGGATCCAACCTAAACGGAGCCGATGTCAGTCGAAGTCAAAGAAATCGAGCAAGCAAAAATCAACTGCCGTACCATGTCGGTACTGAGACGAGGGAGATAGTGCTGCTTCTGCTCGTCAGTGCCGTGAAGCTAGAGATACAAGAAAGCCTCGTTGTCAGGTACCACTCTGCCCAAAATATCTGGGAGGGATGCAAACTCACCACGAAGACATTGTTGACCACAGTGTTCTGCAAGTCGACGAGGAGCCCGACAACGGGATCCACCTTGGACAGCTCCTCGATCGTGATCGCCAAGCTCATGAAAGAAGCTTCAGAGCCACCGTAATCGGCCGGGATCTCAACCGACATCAACTGCAATCCGATTGTTAGAACAAACCAATCGCCCCCATACTCTGCGCCAGAAAAGCACATCAATATCCACGTACGCCGTTATCGAACAGTCCGCGTGTGATCGCGTGGTCAAAGTCGCCGTCCTTGTCCATTGCCGACACACGTGGGAGCACCATATCCGCGGCAAATTTGGCCACTATTAACACACAAACAAAGGACCATCGTCAGAAACCCAACGAGGCCGCCATACCAAGCAAGCGAACGAACCCGTGTCCTTGAACATCTCTTCGTCCTCCGTGAGCATCGTGAGTGGCGCGTGCGAGTGGTTAGCGCGCGCAAGCGGAGCGGCCAGTGATCGCTGCTGTTGCGCGAAGCGCGAGACGGCGCGGGAGGCCATGCGTCGGCCAATCGTCATCACCATGGTTCGTTAGTCGTGGGATCAATGGGGTTGTGTTGCGCGGTAGACGACGACACTGCTCGCCTGTAAGGAGCTCTTCGCGCATCGGCGGATTGGTTTAGACGGCAGGCCCGTTCTGTTATCATCCAATCACCACTCAATAGTTGCCATTTCACCCAAAAATCCATCCGTCGACTGTGGCCCACTTGACCCTACTTCAACTGGAAGTTGATTATGTCCAATCATGTGCTGATATTTCCAATAAATGTGGTGCACACAAGCATTGTCATAATCATGGTACAGTTTTTTGCTTCAATAAGTGCGAACATTCGAATGTCAAATGGACTGCAAGACGAGTGTGACCATGGCGGCGGCTACTCGTCACCGGCGTCGGCGCTCGCTCGTTCACGCGCTCGCAGTGAGAGAGCGCGACGGCCGTTGTGCGCACATATCGGAACATCTGTCGCGTAGGCGCTGGACCATGAGCCAGGTGCTCGCGCGTGACGATTGCGCCGTGCTGCTGGGCTTCTCCAGCGACGGCAACTTCCTCTGTAGGTTCCAAATTAGCTGGATTCACGAAGATCACCCCAGCAGCGCTCGTCTCACGCAGTGTTTGACTATGTGGCAGTGTACTACTCTGTGTCCGAGTCGTCCTATGTTGTCTTCTGGAAGCGAATCCAGTCGGCGCTTTCGTGCGATCGGCTGGAGCTGCGCCCTGCGCTACTGCTTCACGTAGGCAAGCAAGCGCCCGTAGCTCAGACCTTTGGCTCACCCAATGGTGAGGAGTGCTTGTCCTCCTGTGCGGTGTGTGCATCGACAGCCTAATGTTCTTGTCTATATCTACATGATCCAGTGGGCTCCAGTCTCCGCGTGTGGCAGAGCGTTGACGAACAGATCGTGGCGGCGATTGCGACGGACAACACGATCGCCAGCCAGGATGCGACGTCCACGTACCACTTCACGATCTCACCATCACCGACATACTGCTGCAAGACAGGAGTCGGTATCTTCAGCAGTTTGTCGTTTTCCCAGACTGTGCCGTTGCCAACGCAGGAACTCGAGCCATGGCAGCTGATATCTTTCAGTCGCGACGTGTACCTCTTAATCCTCAACATGGGCTCCTCCGTCACGGTCTTGGGTTTGCATCTACGACAAAGACGGCACAATGGAAGTCACAGCCTGACTCCAATGCCCCCAAGAATCTACTTTGACGAGCGTGCGTAGTGCGGCGGTGAACGGGTACGGTCACATGTGCTGATCTGGCTCATTGTGTAGTTCCGTGGTACACGCCGTCCGAGTATCCGATAGAGTTTGCACAACGAGACACCATGTTCGGCGATGCAACACCAGCAGCAAGCCATGCAATGTTGGAGGTAAGCCCAAGGATCTGTTGCGATGCCTGCTTGAAGAAAGACTGACCATGTGGACGATGGCGCAGTGTGTCTGTCAACAACAATTCGACTGCGAAGCTTTCTTGGCTGATTTTCTTCAGAAGTATGCGGCATTTCGTCACCTACATCTTGTTGACTACGATTTACATCTTGTCCGAGTGAGTTTCTACCCTCTTCACCCGATGGGCGAGCTTTCGCGCTCATTGTGTTTGTGTGCAGGCCTACTTTCCAGAGAAGATGCTATTCATGATGTGCATCGCTGATCTGGAATCGTCGCCTTCAATTTCGAGCCAGCGAGTCGATCAACCGCGACTCGCCCTCTTCTTCGCTTTGAAGCTCTTCACAGGACAGTACCACGTCCTGCGTGCCCTCAAGGTGCCACGTATGCACCCGTTGCGCTTCATGTCGTCCGGCCTTGCAAGAAAATTCTGTGCAGATCTGACAGATCGCATCCCCAAAGGTGCCACCGCGACAGAATGGAGTAACAATCCAGTACAGCAAGGTCGATCGCTCGAGGCCGTCCACAACCCGTGCTTCCCCGTTTCTATTTATTTTAAGTGATAAATGAATCCACTTCACCGAACATGCGCGGTGTGGACTACAGAAAGTGTGAATTATTGCTTTGTTTTGTTTACTTTAATCGTGGTGGTGTGCTCATCACGCTATACGTGGATGCCGTCTCCTTCACTTCGAGACGAACACCGGCAACACCACTAAGAGTGAACTACACATTCTCGGCGACACGCGACACAAAGAGCGGGCCGAAGACAAGCACCGTTGTAGAGAGCAACTTGATGACAACATGGAGGGCTGGGCCGGCTGTGTCCTTGAACGGATCACCGACCGTATCACCCGTGATAGCGGCTTTGTGTGCCTCACTGCCTTTGCCGCCAAAATTGCCAAGCTCGACATACTTCTTGGCGTTGTCCCAGGCGCCGCCGACGTTGTCGAGGAAGAGCGCCATCATGATGCCCGTGACAGTTCCAAACATCAAGTAACCAGCAAGCACTTCCGCTCCAAGCAGCGGTTTGCCTTGGTAGTCACCGATCTACATCACCAAGTCACACAAGAGTTAGAGATGTGCCCATTCAAATCCGCGATAAATGAAATGTTGCAAAAGCTTACCACACGGAAGATCAGTCCAATTGCAACAGGGAGCAGGACTGCAAGCAATCCCGGGAGACGCATTTGCTTGAGCGCAGCCTCCGTGACGAGTGCGACACAGGTCCGGTAGTCAGGCTTCTGTTTGTACTCCATGATGCCCGGGTAGAGCTCAAACTGGCGACGCACTTCCTTTACCACCTCGGCAGCTGTGTCACCGACGGCAGCAACAGCCAGACCAGTGAAGAAAAACACCATCATCGTACCAAGCAGACCGCCGACAAGCACCTCGACTGTGGCAATATCAACGCTCTTGAACTCCTGACCAGCAAACTCCGAGAACTCGTCCATAAAGGCGCCGAAGAGCACAAAGCAGGCAAGCGCGGCCGAGCCAATCGAGTACCCTTTCGTGATCGCCTTAGTGACATTGCCAGCGGCGTCCAGTTTGTCCGTGGCGTCGCGCACATAGTCTGGCTGGCGGCTCATTTCCGCGATACCTCCGGCGTTGTCAGCGATCGGGCCGTAGTTGTTCATCGCTAGTACAAACACAGCGGAAGACAGCATGCCCATGGTGGCCACGGCCGTGCCAAACAGGCCAGCGTGGCGGTTATTTGGGCCACCAATTCCCGAGCTCGCGCCGAGATGGTACGCCGAAATCACCGCAACGCTCACCATCAGTGTCGGGACGACCGTCGACTTCATGCCCACGGCGACGCCCGTGATGATGTTCGTGCCGTGGCCCGTCGTGCTCGCTTTCGCGATGCTTCGCACGGGGTAGTACGCATAGTCAGTGTAGTACTGCGTCGACTTGACAAACACGAACGCAGTGACCATGCCAACGACGCCGCACAGGAAAAAGTAAAACCACGCGCCAGGCGCCGACTCGGTGTACAAGAGCCAGCGCGTGGTGAACAAAAAGCCCCCGAGCGCGAGGCCCAGCGACACGTTGTATCCTGTCTGGAGCGTCCCCATCGGGTTGTGGTTGCCCCGCGCGGACTCGGCCTCTGTCGGCGCCGTCACCATCAGAATCCCGATACTGCTGACCACGATGTCGAACGCGTGGACCACGACGGGGAAGAACACAAATGCGACGGGGTAGTCGAGGTGCGCCTCCTTCGCCAGCGTGCCACCAAGGATCATGGCGCCTATGATCTCGGCCGCGACACTTTCAAAGACGTCGGCGCTGCTGCCGACGCAATCGCCCACCATATCGCCCACCAAATCCGCAATCACCGCCGGGTTGCGCGGGTCGTCTTCCGGGATGCCAGCCTCGACTTTGCCGACAAGGTCGGCGCCGACGTCGGCGGCCTTGGTGTAAATGCCGCCGCCAAGCTGCATGAACAGCGCGACAAACGACGCGCCAAAGCCGTAGCCCACCATCAGCATCGGGATATCCGTCAGCGCCACGTAGGACCCAAAGAACGTGTAGAGCGAGAGGTACAGCGAGCTCACACCCGCGACGCAGAGCGTGATGTCGAGCACAGCGGAGAAGGCGCCGCCGCGGAAGCAGATGAGCAGCGCCTCTCCGTAGGACCGGCGCGCGGCGCTGGCGACGCGGATGTTCGACTGCGCCGAGACCCACATGCTGATGTAGCCAGCGGCGGCCGAGCAAACGGCGCCAATGAGGAACGAGAGCGAGCCGAGGATGCCGAGCGTCGTGTTACCGAGCGCTTCGACACCCGACGCCAGCGCGCTGGACGGGCGCATCGCGTAGCTGACGAAGATGAGCGCGGCGATCGCGATAGCGATGCGCGAGATAGCCGTGTACTGGATGCGCAGGAAGCCTTCGGCACCTTCGCGAATGGGGTTGGACACCTCGCGCATCTCGGGCGTGCCGTCGTCTTTCGCGAGCACCCAGTTGGACAAATAGAACGAGAAGAGCGAGCCGTAGCCGCAGATCGTGAGCGCGAGGAAGATAGGGCGGAAGTCGGACGAGAAGAGCAGCAAGAGCGCGCCGACCGCTGAGATCGCGATGAACGGCGTCTGGAGGTCGATCTTGCGCGCGTACGCGTGCGACGCGCCGCCGTTGCCGTTGCCTTTGCCGTAGAGGCTGCCGCTAGTCTGCGACGAGCCAAAGTCGTCGTAGCCGTTGCCGCCGCCGAACTCGACGTCCCTCATGAGCCCGTGGTGCTGCATCTCGGCGTCTTCGCAAGTTGAACAATGGTGGAGCTCTCCACAGTTGACACGTATCCGACTGAGTATTAGTCGTGTCGCATGGGCGGCTGTTTTTTGTGTTTGATCGCGGCATCAACTAGGGCGACTGCACGAGAACAGGCTGGATTAGGCTGTCGTGGCCTAGTTTAAACGTACGAACGGGAGAGAAACTCACTTCAACTGCAGATTACATTGTGGGATTTGACTTGTTTGGTGCACTCCTCCACGGGCCTAATCTGAGAAGCGAAAGGGGCGGTGGTAACGTAAAAGAGTAGTTTAGAAGAATCTAACAGTTTAGGAGATCGAATCCCCTGTTTGAAACTCAATACAATTTTCCACCTATGAAAACAAAAATTACCGGATCCTGAAGTCAAGACGTTAACCCTTTCGTTGCGGATTTTCGTATCATGACTGGTCTATCGTCATTTAAGATATTGCAGTTAAGTCAGATTGGGACAGAAAGGACATTGTTTGTTGTCGAATAACCAAAAAAATGGCTGTTTTAGACCAATAGGGACCAATCAAGCATTGGTAGTTTCCACCCGGAACGAAATCTAACAGATAGACAACTTCAAAATGGTAAGTTAACCTAGTTTTGGTTGAAGTAGGCAAATTGTACTTGGAGAGAGTGGGACTGAAGATAACAAAAACAGTTTTGAAAGTGATGAGTCCAGCGATAAGGTTCATGTGGAATCATGGCGAAGGATGTTGGATTCTGGATCTGCCAAGCTGGGTACTGCCGAATCTACTTGGTGCTGATAGCCCCAAAATGCATCAGCCGAACAGAAACAGCGAGGTGTACGATCACCTACTCATCCCAATTGTGCAAGCCTGGAAGTCATCGACGAGAGGTGCGCTCCCTGGAATCTAGACGTCTCAGTAATGTCTAACAGTGGAATTCTAGCTCCGCCGATGCGTGGATGGTACTTGCAACCACATTGACTTCGTTTTTCGAAAACTGCGCATGGAGGACCTCAAGGCGTACGTGGATCTCGCCACGGAGACGGACAATCAGATTGCGTCAAAACGCCGTGTTGCATCGTGCGTTGGGAATTCACTTATCCTCTCTGGTGTACGTTTTCCTAACATATCTGTCTACTAAGAACGCCATCTAACATAAATTCAATCTAAAATGAATTTAGTTCGCTTACATTTGCAAGTTTCTCATGTCCGTGATTGAGTTCGAAGAAGAGCACCGTCGTATCGGCAATTATTGCGATGTTAGCATGGCAGACGAAACCATTTATAGGTACACTATCTGGTCCGAAACATGGCGTTCGCCACAGAAGTGCTACGATTTGGTATGGAGAGGGCTCCGATACCAGTTGGGTTGTTCACTCCGCGTCAAACATGCTACCATGATGATCGGTATTGGCATAGATACACGAACAGGCCGAAGTGAATGAAATAACACGTATATGTAAGAATCTTTGCATGTGAATTGTGTTGAAGTGGAGGGAAGGTTCACTGAATGAAGAATCTGGCACGCCAGGAGTCTCTAGCGCTGCGAATACGTTCAACCCGAATTTCAAATCTTATTGATCCAAGAAATTTGTCAAGTCGCCTCTGTTATGCGTCGCGAATTGGAGGATGCTCATAAAACTTGACGGCTGAGATGTACCTGTAGCGACGTTAGCAGCTCTTGACAACTGTGGCTCCGTCACGGGGTTCACGACAGCAGTCGACAGTTGCGAGGGTTCTTGTGCCGTGAAGCTGCTGTGGCTCAGCCGTCTTCTCTTCTTCTTCGATAATAAGCTTTCGACGAGCTTTGAAGAGCGTGGACGACCTCTTGATGTGACCTTGAGCATTTAAGACCCCTCTCGGGAGGTAAAATAATTTTCATGATACTTCCACCAACAAGTCCAGGTAGTGTTGGGACAGACGACTTCGGAGAGCGTTTCACGGATGGGATACGTCTTGGAGCAGAGACAGATGTTGTGCTGATCGCAGTAATTGTTTTCATCGTCCACGGTCGACACTCATACGCGCACACTTTACAAACTCGCTTGCCTCGCTTTTCGTCTGGAAAATTCTCTGACGACAACACAAACTCACACGCAGGTGCTGGTGAAGCTGGAATAGATGGCGTACTCGGCGATCCTGTGGTCGGCATTGAAGCAGTTGAGAGTTAATCGTCCGCAAACAGCACGCCTTCGTCTTCGGCTGTGTTCTTTCACTTGCCCGTGATCAATTCAGACGCCAACTCAATCATGAACTAACGATGCTAGTCTCCGAGTTCGGGTCTGTACGCAAACACTTGGTCACGTACGTGACGAGCTATGTTGATGAAGGCTACAGCCAACTTCTTGTGCCACTTCTTCATTGAGTGTCCGTCTGCAAGCGAGTACTTTGCGCGAAGTTGATCGAGACGGTCGACACCCTGCATGTGCTTGCTGTATTCGGCGATACACTTAGGAGCAGGAAACCTCACATATTCCTTTCCAATCAGTCTCGTTACTTCACCCATTTCAGAGGAGTCGGCATTCGAGATGATGTTGACGGCTGATCCATCCATCCAGGACGCATGGTTGAATTGGGTGATCGGGATGCTGATGTGGACGTTTTGGCATTTAGAGGGTCGAAATTCTTCTGCACCACGGTCGCACTGGGCCGTAAATAGACGCTCCGTCGATAAGCTACGGCCGACCGCGGGTGCAGGACTGACGGCGCACACTGAACTTGAGACGCACACGAAACGGCTGCAGGATTACGTGTCTTCTGAACTGGTGGAGCAGTTGAAGGAGCTGGCTGGCGCGGATGCTGGACTGGCAGAACCAGGACTCTGGCACCTGGAGGCTGAGTCGACACCGCCGGTTGCTGGAACTGAAAGTGTCGCGGATCAGTGACCCGCTGCGCCGCGAAACTCAAACCAAAGTCTGGACGACGAGAAGCGGATCTTGAGTCGACTTCGACACTACGCTGGAACCGGCGAAACCCAAGCTGGCACCGACACTGGCTGCTTCAGCCGGGTGCGACCGACCTTGGGCTGAGTAGTCCGAGCTGAACCAGCTATATTGTGGCGCGCTTGATCACGACATCTGCTCGATACAAGAGCACTTGATCACAGCGGGGTCAGTGAGTAAACTTTTGTAACTCGTCTGTTTCAGTGATATTTTATGAAACCAGAGTGGTCAGTGGTTGACGTTGTGCGCCGAGCGGTTATGTAGCCATCCGTACAATACCACCTCATCTGCGATATTTTCCCTCTTTGAATCTGGAACGTCTGTTCACCTTACCAGCCACAAAAAGTACGAAACTGTACAAGAGAGTTGGGTTGCATAATCAATTCCTAAAGTTACTGCGAAAATGGATTGCCGTATATTTTAAGCTCATGAGGTCACTTGGTCAGTTCCAGAATGGCGTCAAAAGAGCGACCCAAGCGGGCACATTGGGAAACATTACCCAAAATATAGCTCAGTTTTCACCTTGGATAGGTTTTTGCCCAATATTCGGTTGTGAAGCAGGTATTTGGCCAATAGAATCAGTTGTTATCTCGAGTATGTACTCGTGTTTCACGGAGTGTCCGTTAATGCTTCAGTGTTCTACTGGAGCTGAGGACCGGCGTGCGGTGATGCATCGCATTGATGTCTCGGGCAAGCGGGCCAGGCCTTCCTGTCGAAACCGGCGACGAAGTGCGATAGCGCAACGACTTTTTCACTTGGAAAGCCAGATAGAACATAGTCTCATTGATTCATTCTGGATCTCGTTGGCAGACATGTTGGCCAAATCTGGAGTAAAGTTGATAGCGAGCGGAGCTAGGGTCATGAACGAATACCCAGCTTCAAACAGAGTCATATTAAGGAAAGCAAGCCACTCGATGTTGTTCAGAAGATTGATCACTAATACTCTGGTCGCAGAGACAGGGGTTCGACGTGTGGATGACGTCGAACATCTACAACCAGGTCGAATTGCGATGAAACTTGTCGATCACATCAGCTGTGCTGCCAGACACGTGCAGCGGGACTGCTGCTATAAGCTTAATAGATTCGTTCCCAATTCGACGCTGTATCGACATGTGCGGCCTATTGTGTCGATCTACGCCCCGACCAAGAGAGTGGCTGCGGCTGGCTCGACGAGCTTCCTCCAGTCGTATCGCCAAGGTTTTCTCTCGTTCTTTCGCTTCCGGCTTCCCATGGTACTCTCATAGTCCTGCTCACTATCTCGTTCTTTCCGAGCCGGTTTCTGCTTCGATGACTGGACCGTGGAACCTGACTATGAGCTGCTAAAACTGTGTCAGAATTGTCAGAATTGGACGCCTCACGATGTGAGCTGTCCATCAATATCGACTGATACTTGGGCCTGCAACGACTTGATGGGAGGGGTGGGGGGGATTCTTAGAGACCCAGGCTGCTCATCCCAGCACTCCCGGCTGAGTTGAACTCAGCTTCCGAACTTGGACTGGCCGGGGCTTCCAGGGTGTACGGATCGTCTTTCGTGTCTTCCTCGTCGCTACTCGACATGCGGAGACGACCAGAGGCAGCCATCTCGGACTGCCTTGGTTAGCTGGCGCCAAGCCGACTCTGGCTCGTGCCACGACTCTGAGATCGAGGCGTGCGCTGACTGTTCGCGCTGGTTTGCAGGATAGCCTTCCCAGCACGTATCGACTGGTATCCCTTGGGTTGGGGATCACCGACCTGGTCAGTACTAGACGCAACCATAGTAGACTATTTCACGCGATCAATACCGAGTCCTGGCATACCCACCAACTGTGACGAAGCGGTATGCCCTTTTCTGGCAAGCACGAGGCTATTGCCCCAATCTGAGACACGAAAATTGCCTTAATCTGTCTAGTATGGCGCACACTCGTCACATGATGACCAAATTTAGGTAGCAGAGCCTGTACATCGAAATAGAGTGGTGGTCGCGGAACCACACGATATTTTCAAAAATTTGCTCCCCGCTCTGGTGGGAACTACTTTTCAAAAACACTCGGCAGAATATAGATTCAGCAGTATGGACAGATTGGACAGGTTTGACACATCGACTTCAAAGATTTCAATCACGAGCACTTCGACTTCAAGGATTCAAGGATTTCAAGAACGAGATCAGACAGACTTGACGATAGGAACTTGGGTGGCCGAAGACACAAATTTGTCCGATTGGGTTAGTCAGATTTGGCAGATTGGACAAATGTAACAGACTCATAAATTTGACATAATCATCTGACTACGTTCCCAGCGCGTGAACCATAGAGCTGAACAGTTTGAAGTTCACATAGTTTGTCCCGTGAGTTGCATCGATGAACAGAACTTCTAGATGAGCTACATACATCTGGCGCATGTGCTTCGTAGCCGACACGAGAGTTGAGCGGGCGAGTATGCTCCTTACCACCGTACGTGCAGCGCAGCAGCTTGTTGTAGTACTCGAACGTATCAGGAATCGAAGTCGCTGCCTTGAGTTGCTCAGGGCAGCGACTTCGATTCCTGATACGGGGGGGGGGGGGGGGGGGGGGGGGGGGGG
>JAADWZ010000313.1:0-36223 GCA_023336445.1 Pythium dissimile | reverse complement strand
CCCCCCCCCCCCCCCCCCCCCCCCCCCCCCCCACCCGCTGAGGTTGCGTCTTGTCGCCCACAGACCTAACAGATCGAGTTCAAGCATGATCACTCACGTTAGTATTTCGGGCACTGAGGGCGAGAACCCACCCCAAACTGCCCAATCGAATTAAGTTTGACCTGCTGTGTGCAATCAAGATATTCTGGATTCGGTTCGCTGCCATCGTCGTGAGATGTTGAAATTAACGGAGACCCGACATGGATGGTGCGTGTGGACGAAATCTGTGCAGAGGACAAGAGCTGCTCAACGAGATCCAGTCGTTGGAGCACACTGAAGAGTCCCGCGACAAAGTCTACATGCAGCACCTGTGCTGCCATTCGCCCACTGTCTGTGAATTGAATGAACGTGGAGGCGGATACTCGACTTCCAGCTCGAGCCGCTGGGAATCCGTGGCGAAGCAATCCGTAATATTTCCGCACGAGCTGGGCCAGCGAGCCGACCTGCGAGTGGCGCGAGCCCAAGAACTTGGCCTCCCAGATGCCTCGTAATACGCTTTCTCCTGGATTTCGCGCTGCAAGCTCTGGACGGAAATCCGGAGATCCCTCTCGTGCTGAGCTTGTCGGAGGCGGAACGCCTGGCCGCGTTCGCTGTTCGTCTTGGCTCGCCTGCGTTCACCGTTCGCTTCATTGTCTCGTTTGCTCGATGACAAAGACATCGTGTCGTCTTGTTGACGGCTAAAGACGGTCAGTCGGTTGGGTCCGCTCGAACAGCTCCCGCGCTATGAAGGGGGCTGGCCAAGACAGAATATTCTTCGAGGTCATCTCTTTTTGCATAGTTTATCCAAGTACAAATCCATCGATGTCGGCGAGGCTACCATGACCAGTCAGTCGTCACAAACCAGTCGTAATATATTGTACAGAACCAGTTTATCCCCAAAACAATCGGCGATACTACAGTCCATTCGACGACTCCATATGCTACCCATATATTCTGTCCATTTGCTGTCCATTCCGTAACAAACGATATTTTCCAAACGAACGTGAATATGACGTTTGTTTGGGACCAGCCAAAACAACGCTGCGAACCTTTCTTCGAATGGCGAGGAAACACAACTGCCACAACCGCATCAACGCAAACACAATCGATCGTGACGAGAGGCATCGCGCCGCAGCAATAAGCGACGATGAGAGGGCCCCCGCGGTCATCACGAGCAGCCCGCACCTCCAACCACGCGACGCAGCACCACCGAGGTCGATGGAGATCGACACCTTGCTATCCGCGGTGAGCGCGGATGACGAGCCGAGCTTGGTCGACCCCACGACACCGCCCAGCAGCGGACCAGCGACAGCGGGCGACACAGCGCCAACGGGCGACACGTCGCTACGTCGACGCCCACGTATTGCTTCGCGGGTGATCAACCCACTTTCCTGATGCGCCAGTGGTTGGCTACTGACATGGTAGCGTCACCGCGCTCCCGCTCGCGCTCAACCTCCCGTTCGGGATCGGCAGTGGCCCACGCGCCGACGAGCTCGTCGACAAAAACGCTCACTGATCAAGCCGAAACAGGATCTGTGGCGACGGCGGAGACAGCGTCGGCGGAGGAGCCGTCAAGCTCTGAAGACGGGTGCTTTGATCCCCCAAAAGCTCCTCATAGCCAGAAGACACGAAAGCGACTGGGGAATCTCTTCGACGTCGACGGAGTGGAAGAAAACGATGTCGGCGACGACAACAAGGACGGTACGTTGCTTTACGCTTCCTGGGAACAGTCTTGTCGACCCGGCGGTTGTTTGGTGGCTGTGCTAACGACCATTTGCTGCCCATTTGCTGCCCATTTGTGTAGATGACGCTGAAGACTACGATAACGACGAGGAGAACGAGGGTGGCATGTTTGTGAGAGAATATTTGTCGACCCGGCTGGTGTGTGGTGAATGTGTAACGGCCATTTGCTGCCCATCTGCTGCCCATTTGCTGTGCTATCCAGATTCGTCCAACGACAGCGATGTTACGGCGTTCGGTGGTTGGTCGGGCCAGGTACCACTCGTCCAAACAGTGACGAATCCGGTTGAAATGCCTGGACCAAAAGAGAAGCACGACAGTTGGGATGCACTGTTCGAGTACTTGAAAGCCTACGCGAGTAGCACGCATCAGGTGATCCGCCGCGCGAATACGGTCAGTGTTGATGGTCGCAACAAGGAGATCGTGAAGTCAAAGGCTGCACAGGCTGGCAGTTTCTACAGGTATGCCTGATTGGACTGTTTCTAGCGCCTGCGAGGACTGACGTGTTTCGCGTGTCCTTGCGTCTACAGATTGGTGCCACACACCTGGGTTACCTACAATCGAGTGTTTATTTGCACGCACGGTTGGAAGGCACGTTCGCGCGTGCAGAATCTGCCGAGTGGAAACATGAAGGCAAGCCAGAAGCGCACCATGTGATGGGTCCGTGGAACACAATGCCCCTTCAAGTTCGTGGCGACCCTCACGTACGACGACGACGAGGGAAAGTGGGAGATCGTCATTCGCGACGAATGTTTGGTTCAGGTTCACAACCACAAGGTTGCACCTGAGCTGTTCAAGACGCTGGCGGAGAATCGCGGGATCAAGGACGCTCACAACGACGCGAAAGCTCGGTCGATGCTCGAGAACGACCGCAAGCCCAAGGGCATCCTCATCGAGATGCTCACTCGGGCGAGAACGTGACCTACGTGACGTCCAGAACATGAAGCAAGCCTACAAGCACGAGGTGAAGCAGGAAGACGACGACACCTCATCCCTGGCTGTGCTAGCCGACTTTAAGTCCGACGACAAGAACACTGCATCCATGGATGAGACCAGTCATCGGGAGACGGAAGTGATCAGCATCACGTCCGAGTTCATGAGCGCATGGACCTGTTCGGCGAGTTACTGTTGGTGGACTGTACGCGTAAGACAAACAGGTATACCTGTTTGCTGCCCAGTTGCTGTCCAGTTGCTGCCTAGTTCCTGCGGTCGTCTAACATCCATATCATGCTGCCTGTAGATATAACTACCAGTTGTTGACTGTAATGATCGTCGATAATCACGGGGAAGGCCAGGTTGTCCAGCACTCAGTCCTGGAGCGCAACGCGGATTGGTACATGTCGCGTGCACTCAACCACTTCGCTCGAGCGCACCCTGGGATCGCCGACAAGGTCAAAGTCATCATGGTTGGCAAGGACCTCAAGGAGATCAAGATGTTGCAGATGTACTTTCCTCGTGTGCGCATCCTCATTTGTGTTTTCTATGTACTGATATATCTCGCGCTCATGGTTCGGAAGCCTGATTTCGGGAAGATCTCTGCCGACGATCGAGACGCGTTCGATGCCATCACCCGCAACCTCGTCTATGCCAACTCACAGATACGAAGAGAGCCGAGAGACGCTGTGCGAAGCCATCGGCTACATGAAGTTCTTTGAGTACTATGAAGCGAACTGGCACACATGCACCGAGATGTGGGTGCTGCACGCGCGTGCCAAGCTCCCCCACTTTCGCGTGCACACTAACAACTACCTCGCGAGCTACTTCGGTCACCTCAATGGCGCCGTTACCCCGGCGATGGTTATGGCGGACACTGTCTCGGCTTTGAGCAAGGACGACCAGGCACGCGAGAACAACTACACGCACCGACGCAGGGATTACGATGACGACATGAACGAGCTGCTCAAGTTCACCAATCCATTCATCGCTCGCAGCGTGGAGACCGAGTGCAAGCTTGCATTACAGTGTAGCGACACGTTTGCGTTCGACGACAAGTCCAAGCCTGGGGATGTTCAGGTGTCTTGGAATACAGAGACGCACGAGGTTGACACGCGATCGTGGAAGTGTACGTGTCCGTTCTCTTGCTCCATCCACTTACCGTGTCAACACGCGATTGCACACCGCAAGACGAGGCCGTTCGAGGTATCCGTCCCTCTGAAGGCTATTGGCAACAGGTACGTATGATGGCCAGTTGCTGCCCAGTTGCTGCCCAGTTGTCACTCACTATCTGTGTTGCCCTTTATGTGTGCTAGATGGCTAGGTCCGGAGGAAGTGAAGTCTCTAGCACCGACGCCTTGGTTTCTGTGCTCGCGAACAAAGAAGCAGACGCAATTGTTGTTTCCCAACCCGACGGTGAAGACGCTCAAGCCGAGAGTGCAGCGGATGGGCAGCAAGTTGGCGCATAGGGGCAGCAATTGGGCACTAATGTGTGACGGTCCTGGGTCTCGGCAAGTACACGCGCGTCCAGATCGAATCTATGCGCCGCGTGCAAAGCTCAAGGAAGATTGCGAGGAAGCACGGCTTCTGTGCGATTGGTTGCGGAAAGACATCTCAGCGTTCGCGTTCAACGGAAGGCCCGCCAAGATCGTTGACGAGCTGGAGGCTACGTACCTTTACGCCTTCATGCCCAGCTCTGTCCAAGAGTACGCGTACGAAGAGTTGTACCGCATTCGACCAACTCGGTGGATCAGCGACGGACTCATCTCCGCGTCTGCGAGCGTGTCAGCGCAGACTTCGCGTACGTCACCTGCTTTCCGGGCTTGTCACGCAAATTCAAATCTGCTCGAGTGCCCAAGGGCGCCCTACCGGAGACCTTCAAGACAAGACTAACAAATACTGCACTTGATGAGGCTGTTGACGCCATGGTCATGCCTATCAACTTCAGCAACTCGCACTGGACAGTCGTCATCGTGTTCAAGAACAAGGCAGAGAGCATGTTCTATGACTCCATCGGTACCACGGCCATTTTGAACACGCTCAAAGACGTCACTCAAGACGTCGGCATGGTCCTCTACGAACTGCTAGCCAAAGGATTTTTGAAGACCTGTGTCAACAGCCCGCGCCAGTTCGATGGCTTTCGTTGCGATATTTTTGTGTGCCACAAGATTGCGCGCATGTTGGACCACTCGGTCTCCAACGACATGAGTACGAGCGGCCTCGACAAATTCCGTTTTCGGCTATTCGTGTACGTGCTTCGGTGAGAAAGTTTATATAGCCTGGCGCCAATGCCATTAGCGATCAATACATGGATCCTTCATCTGCATGAGTTCCACTTCGTGTGTCCACTTAGTGTGTTTTGTCTAAGTGCCCATACGTAGAATAGGCTCTTCAGAGTGCCCATGCATTGCACCACTACTGGATCGACACGAACTTAGCCCAATCGGACGCACGATCCTTGTCGCCTTGTGGCATTCAGCGAATTTTGCTGAATTTTACGATCGGTTATGACGGGTAACATATGGATCCTTCCAACTGGACACCGAAGGTAATCGGTAGTGAATGGAGTCGTTCCGAAACACACCGCTTTTTGGGAGTTGATCCCAACGAAACTCTCTCTTCCTCTCCATATATTTCAAAATATCTCCAGCTAGACTATTTCGATATTTGGGAAAACAAATCGTGTTCATTGTTGTGGTTTTCAAACAGCGACACTAGAGTTGGCGCGCCAATACATTCGGCGCCAAAAAGCAACTGAAGCAACCCCACTTGGTCGCGCCAGACGCCCGCCTTCACGGCCGATATGTCGAACCAGGAGGACGCCCCGGCGTCGCCGGCACGCTCCGTCGACAGCGGAGACGCCGCGCGTTCCAACGAGCCGCCCGCGGCCCCGCGCACGCGCCTGATGATCACGAAAATGCGGCTGGAAAACTTCAAATCGTACGCCGGGCCGGTCGAGATCGGGCCGTTCCACAAGTGCTTTAGCGCCGTGGTGGGGCCCAACGGCAGCGGCAAGTCGAATGTGATCGACGCGTTGCTGTTCGTGTTCGGCAAGCGCGCGTCGCGGCTGCGCCTCAAGAAAATCTCGGAGCTGGTCCACCGCTCGGCGGCGTTTCCCCACTTGGACATGGCCAGCGTGTCGGTGTTTTTCCACGAGATCTACGATGATGGCGATGGCGACAGCAACGGCACCGACAACGACGACCGCTCGGCCAGCCAGAGTGCTGACGACGAATCGTATCGCGTCGTGCCCAACTCGCAGCTCTGTGTGACTCGGTCGGCGACCAAGAGCAATGTGTCCAAGTACTACATCAACGACACCGCCAGCAGCTTTACGCAGGTCACGAATCTGCTCCGCGGGAAAGGAATCGATCTGGACAACAATCGGTTTCTGATCCTGCAGGGCGAAGTCGAGCAGATCGCGATGATGAAGAGCAAAGGCGATGACAAGAACGGCGAGGACGGGCTGCTCGAGTATCTGGAGGATATCATTGGCTCGAATGTGTACGTCGAGCCGACCGAGAAGGCGTGGCAAGAAGTGGAGGATTTAAACGACGTGCGCAGCGAAAAGGTGAACCGCGTCAAGCTCGTGGAGAAGGAGAAGGCCCACTTGGAAGGACCACGCGCAGAGGCGCTCGAGTATCTGCGCAAGGAGAAGGAAGTGTACGTCAAGACCAACATCCTGTACCAGCTGTGGATCCAAGAGGCGTCGAAGAACCGCGAGCTGTGTGAGCAGCGCAAGGAAGAGCTGCAGACGCAGTACGACGAAGAGATCAAGAAGATGGAGGCGAACAAAGCGCAGCTCGAAGAGGTGGAAACGATTTACAAGCAGGTGAAGGCGGACCATGATGTGTGCTCCAAGGAACTGGAGGCGGTGAACATGGTGTACGCCGACTTTGAGAAACAGGATGTGAAGCTGCGCGAGGAGCTCAAGTACGCCAAGGAGAAGGTCGGCGAGCTGGAAGACTCCAAGAAGAAGGAACTGAAGAAGCAAAAGGACATTCTCAAGAAGCAGAAGGAGAATGAAGAAGTGGTCCCACAGCTCGAGCAGGAGATCGAGAAGCTGCAGGCCAAACTCAAGAAGCAGGAGCAAGTGCTGGAAGCGATCTTGCAGGAACACAAGGCTGAAACCGAGCAGCTGCGCACTCAGATGGAGACCATTCAGCAAGAAATGAAGCCGTTCCAGACCCAACTCAACTCGCTTCGCTCGGAAATCGACACCACAGAGACGGAAATCTCGCTCATCGAAGAGCCTGTGACAAGTGCGAAGAAGGCTCTCGAGTCGAACTCGATTGGCATACACGACTCGGAAGAGGCCATCGAACAGCTCGGTGTGCAGCAAGTGCAGCAGGCCGAAGAAGTCAAGACCATGAAGGCTCGTCTCACTGATGCGTCGAAAGAACTTGAGCGCGTTCGCATCGCCGATACGGATATCGCGTCAAAGTACCGTGACGCGAGAGCGAAGGCCGACGAAGCGTCGTCGTCAGTGCAATCTCAGGCCAATCGCGGTCGAATGCTCAAAAGTTTGCTTGATGCCAGCCGTCCCGGCCAGCCACTTGCTGACGCAGGTTTGTTCGGTCGCTTGGGCGATCTTGGCGCTATCGATGGCAAGTACGATGTTGCCATTTCCACGGCGTGCGGTGCACTGGATCATCTCGTAGTTGCTACCACGAGTGGTGCCCAAGCCTGTGTCCAGTACCTACGCAAAAACAACCTCGGTCGCACGACGTTCTTGATCTTAGAGCAACTTGGATACCTGACCTCCAAGTTCAGCCAGCCATTCCGCGCCGTCAAGTCGTGTCCGCGTCTCTTTGATCTCGTGACGGTCAAGGACAAGAAGTTTTTAACGGCGTTCTATTTTGCTTTGCGTGACACTCTTGTCGCGAAGGACCTGGATGAAGCGACCTCGATTGCGTACCAAGGAAACCAGTGCAAATACCGAGTGGTGACGCTGGACGGTCAGCTCGTTGAGCTGTCCGGTGCGATGTCCGGTGGTGGCAACCGAGTTCGTAAGGGCGGTATGTCCACTTCACTGTCTGACAGTGTGAGCGATGCTGAAATCCAAGCACTCAAGAGTGAGGCTAGCAAGCTAAAGGACCAACTGGACAAAGTCCGTGACCAAAAGGTAGCTCTCGAGCGTGAGGTTTCCGGTTTGACGCGCAAGATTGAACAGTTCGAGCGCGAGCTGCCGAAGATCGAGCTTAACTTGAGCGCTGCGAAGACCAAGCTGAAGGATTTAACCCAGAATCGCAAGGATCTCGAGAAGAAGGGCAAAATCTCGGATGCCGACAAGAAAAAGATCGCAAAACTGAAGAAGGACAAAACTGCAAAAGAGGCTGAGTACTCCAAGGTGAAGCAGACGGTCGATGAAATGGATGCGAACTTGGCTCAACTCAAGAAGAGCATCCTGGACGTTGGCGGTGCAAAGCTCCGTAAGGGGCAGGATGTCGCGACGAGGGTCACCAAGCAGATCGAGGAGAAGACGAAGCAGATGACTAAGATCCGTGTGGAGTTCAAGAGCAGCCAGAAGAACAGTGAGAAAAACGCAAAAGCTCTGGAGACTCTCGAGAAGGATATTGAAGCGAACACGGAGAAGATCGAGGGCATTCGTCAGCAATGCATCGATATGGAGGACAAGGCTATCGAAGTGCTTCAGAAGCGTGAGGCTGTTCAGGAAGAGGTAAACGAGAAGGAGACTGCTCTTCGTAAAGAGGAGAAGAAGTACAACAAGCTGAAGAAGCAGTTTGACGAAATGCGGAGTGGCGAAGTCGACCTGCAGAACAACCTCGACGACTGTGCTAAGATGCTGGAAGAAAATGCCAAGAAAGAGACCTACTGGTCTTCCAAGCTTACATCGCTTCACACTACTTTCGTCATGGAGCAAGAGCAGAATGCTGGCGTATTCGACGATGAGCCTCGCGTACGAACGCCGAAGTCCAAGAAGAAGAAGACCGTTGAAAAATCGAAGAAGAAGTTGAAAAAGCAGAGCAAATCCAAATCAGCAGAAGATGACGACGGTGATGTGGACATGAGTGACGCTAGAAGCGACAACGATGAAGTCGGCGAGGACGCGGAGGAAGAAGGTTCCGAGGAAGATGCCGAGGAAGGCTCTGGAAACGAAGATGAAGAGATGGAAGAGGACCAGTCGTCGGTCCTCGAAGACGCCAAGCAACTTCCGATGCTGGACGCCAAGCAGCTGTCCAAGTACAACAAGGAGGAAATGAAGTACGAGATCTCAGTGTTGGAGCAGCAGCGTGACGAACTCAAGGCGAACGTGAACATGGGTGCTTTGACCGAGTATAAACAAAAGGAGCAAGAGTACCAGTCGCGGATGGAGGAGCTGGAAGGGGCCACCAACCAGCGTGACAACAAGCGAAACGAGTACGACGAGCTCCGGCGTAAGCGCCTGGAAGAATTTATGACTGGCTTCCGGATTATCACGCTCAAGCTCAAGGAGATGTACCAGATGATCACGCTCGGTGGTGACGCGGAGCTCGAGCTCGTGGACTCGCTGGATCCATTTTCGGAAGGTGTGGTCTTCAGTGTTCGCCCGTCGAAGAAGAGTTGGAAGAACATTTCCAACTTGTCGGGTGGTGAGAAGACGCTGGCGTCGCTGGCGCTCGTGTTCGCGCTCCACCACTACAAGCCAACGCCGTTGTACGTGATGGACGAGATTGACGCCGCACTCGACTTCAAAAACGTGTCGATCGTCGGAAACTACATCAAGCAGCGCACGCGCAACGCGCAGTTCATTATCATTTCGCTGCGTAACAACATGTTCGAGCTTGCGGATCGCCTGGTTGGCATCTACAAGACGAATGACGCGACCAAGAGCGTGACGATCAACCCGAAGCTCTACCAGAACATCCACCCGCCGACGGTGGCACAGTCGCAACCAGCGCAGAGTGATCAAACGGCCGATGCTCGCAAGCCCAAGCGGTCTCGACGGAGTGAGGCGAAGACGGACAGCGACCGCGTAGAGGACGACGCCGAAGCCGAGCCGCTACGGGATCGCACGAACCGTAGCTAGATGTCGACAACTTGAGACGAGGGAGAGCTGGAGACGGTAACTATGATTGACGCGCGCTGTGTAATAGCATAATTTGTGTATGGGATTTCTTTTCGGGGCTTCCTACGTTTAACGTACTGCTGCCTGCCAAGCCACCATCTACGCAAAGTTGATCTGCAACGAGAGCGCGAGGTCGCCGACAAACACTGCGTCCGTGATGGTTAGGCTGTCGCCGTTCTGGAGCAGCTCGCGCAGCGGCTTGTCGAGGTTCTTGCTGGTGGCTTCGCGTAGCGCCGGCGGCCCCTGCATAAACAGATTGGCGTTGCTCGAGCTGATCGAGGGCTTGAGCAGCCGGAACTTGTCGCCGCACAGCTCGTCGTCGATGAGCTGGCGTAGCGTGGTCGCATCGGCGTCGAGCGTGATGCTCTTTTTCTGTGACGAGCACACCACACAGTCGGCCTTCTTCTCGTACTCAAACGTGTGCGAGTAGCAGCCCGTGGCGCCCATGTGCATGTGGTAGTTGTTCATCAGCTGGCTGCAGTACGTGAGCGCCTTCAGGGCCTCGTTCACGCACATGGCCGAGACGATCGCGTTGGTCGAGGCCACCGCAGGGATGATGTTCTTGACCACGCCGAGCGTCAAGCTGTACGTGACACCGCCGATGCCAAACTGCTCGGCGCGGTCTCGGGCCTGCTGGAACACCCACTGCATGTGCTCGGGCGAGTCCTTGTCCAGCTTCTTGTCCGGAAACTCGCGCGGCCAGAGCACAAGGAACGCGTAGGCCACGCAGTGCGCCGGCTGCCGCGGAGTCTCAGCGATCGTGCACATCGGAAACGACTTCTGCGGAGGGAACGCTTCCAGCGAGCACTCAAAGCAGCTGGTGACGCGCGGGATGATCACGCGCGCCTGGCCGCGGAGGCCTTCCGTGCCACCGTCAATCAACGGGATGATGGTGGACGGATCCACGTTCCCGTCCTCGTCCAGCTCGGCGAGTGACACGACTAGCGAGTTCACGTACCGGCGCGCCTCAATGTTGTCCAGCCCGGACAGGATCACGTGGAACTGGCGGTAAAACTCCACGTCCATGTCCTGCACTTTCTTGAAATGCGGGACGATTTCGACACGCGACTGCTCATCCTCTTCCGAGTGGGACGGCGGCAGCTTCATGCGGTCCCGCACGAACGTGGCCGCGACCTCGGCTTTCGCGCGGCCAATGTCTTTCTCGCGGAACAAGAACTGGCGGTTGAGGTTCGACACGTCGATCGTGTCCATGTCGATGATGTGCACCTTGGTGAAGCCCGAGAGCACCACGTTCTTGAGCAGCTCGCAGCCCAGGCCACCGGCGCCGATGATCAGCACCTGGCATTCGTCCTGGAGAAACGCCAACGTGTCGGCGGCGGCCGTTGGATCGAACTCGCCCAGCGCCACGGCGGAGGACTCGCTCGGGAATGCGGTGGCGTGGCCCAGGAGGCGGAACAGGTCCCAGTAGCGGCGGTCGGCTCGCGCGCGCTGGGTGATGGAGACGCGGGCGACGTCGGCGCTGGCCATGTCCGCGTCGCTGTCGCTGTCGTTGGCGGTCGAGTGGTAGTAGGGGGCGGAGTTGGCGTTGGCGTTGGCACTGCTCGCGTAGTTGGCGTCGTGGTTCCTCTTACTCTTCTTGGACGGCGGGCGGACGGGGGACGACGCGGCGGACGAGACCATGAACGATGCGGACGCCCGGTGAGTGTGGGGGGAGATTGATCTGGGTTGATGCGGACGCAGTCGAGTTCCCCAAACTCAAACTGGGTGTTGTGCACACAGTCGGGTCAGTGTATAGTGTAAGTGTATAGTGTATACATGGATAATTGGATCGAATCGTTTTAGCTTAGGCTAGCTTTGTTGGTCCAGGCTGGGGTGGTGGACAATATGTCGGGCAGGTGAGATGAAATGATGGAACTTACTGGTAATGGCGTGCCGTTCTTCACGGGGCTGGAGAAGGAATCGGAGAAGGATGAAGGCATAGGAATACACTGAGTTGGCATGCACGTGGCGGCATAGGGAGAGTTCTGAAGTCAGCGTCAATCCGAACCAACGAACTTGAACTTGTTGTGTGTAAATTACCGGGAAAAGCCTTTCGGTGTGTCGATAAATTACCCTACCATCCCATACCCGAAACTGACCAGATTTCTGTGCCACACGCCGACGAACATTCAGCAAAATACGACCCCGACCAACAGAATGTCCTCCCCAGCCTTCTCCCTCACACGAGGCAGCGCCCTCCCACAGCCCAAGACCAGCAGCGAGCGTGGCCGCAAGTTTCGCGAGCGACAGCGGCAGCGGGAGGCCTCGTTGGTCAAGTACAACAACGAGCTTCGCGAGCAGATTCGCCAGTTGGAGAGGACGTTGCACCAGCAAAGAGAAGAGGAGACGCGAGCGTGCTGGACGTGGCAGCCCCCGGAGAGCGCCCACCAGCGCACTCTACGCGAATTCTTCATGATGTTCCGCGACGGACTGGACGGTGAGCCAAGCTCGCTTGGTGCGACTCAGGAGATTTGCTTTAAAGAGGCGTACTTGCGCCACGTGTTCGATCCAGAAGTGGCCGTGGGGGACGCGAGCGGCGTCCAGGCGATGATTGCGCAGTGGCGAATGTACACTGCGTTCCACGACAGTTTCCGCCTGGAGGTGCGGGATATGGACGTGCTGGGGAGCGAAGAGAACCCGCTGTACCACGTCCACGCCAAGATCACAGTGCAGATATCGCGCAGAACTTTCGAAAACCTGTTCCCTGCCGCACTCCACAACGAAGAGCTGGCCCACAAGTTTTTGCACCGCGTCGTGGAGTACGATTGCACTGTATGGGTCCATTTTGCCAACAGCGGGCGGATTGATCAGTACACTGTGAACATCAACTTCATTGATGGATTAAGGCGGGCGGGTGGGTCTATAGAAGAGGTTGCCGCCTTGCTTGCCCACAGGAGGATTTTGCCGATGTCCACGCTCTAAGGAAATGGCCCTCGAATTAGGATTCGTGACGAAGAATGGATGTGCTGGAGCTAAAAGAGAATGTGCCCTGTTGACATAAGAGCAAATATCGGTTTCTGTTCGTAGTTATGGCTCATAACATATGCGCCACATCCTTGTTGAGATCACGCAATGGCCATGGGATAGGACGAGTGAAGTGAAGAAAGAGAATGTCCACCAAAACATCCACACTGTGATCGATACAGACGCCTTGTTCTTCAACAAGCCTTCCATACCAAATAACCACAATTTGAAATGTCTCAAATGAGTCTGCACATGACTCAAACCTTCTTAACTGCATGAAAGTTTTAAAACCATTATCAATGTATGGAATCAGTAGTTCAAATCTCTGCATAAAAACGTCGCTGGAGCTCACTGTGCCCCACCACTCTTAGAAATTCTGACTTCAGTAATCCGCGTTGCCCCCACTTTGTGCTTTCAAACGCGATGGCTGCAACCGCGCTCACCGTGAGAAAGCGTCGCCCGACCACCAGCAGCGAACGCGGCCGCAAGTACCGTGAATGCATGAGCCTAATGGTCCACCTGCTCGAAGAAAATGTTACGGAACTGCGTGCGCTCATCACCAAGCCCTACACGCAACGCAGCATCCAGGACGTGCGAATTCTTCAGCGCCGGTACGACGCCCACGGCTCGCTGGCCAAGCTCGTCCACAGATATTTCACGGTGCTTGAAGAGAGCATGACGGCGCTGCCTCGTCCAGGAGAGACAACTTTCCTGGTCCACAACGAGACGACTGCAAGGCAGCTAGAGCAGCAAGGCCAGGGCCACGAGTTGTTCCTGGCAAGTATGATGGACCCTCTGGTCATCGCGGGAGATCTCATTGGACCGCTTGCGGTCCTGGACCAGTGGCGTCGGTACGCGAGATCTCACAGCGGCTTCCGAGCAAGAATTCTCAATATTTCAACGTCTGGTCCACCTGGTGATCCCGTCGTGACGCTGCAAGCACGAGCTTCTGAGAAGATTACTGGCGCGACGTTCTACGCTCTGTTCCCGGGTGTCATCCGCGCTGAAAACGATGACCTCGTCCAGAAATTTCTCAATCGCACCGTGAGCTACGACATCACGAACCGGTATTGCTTCACACAGGACAGCCGCATCCGCACTGAAATTGTGGAGATTAATTTCGTTCGTGGCCTGCAAGATATGGGTGCGTCCGTGAGTGAAATCGCTCAGCTCATGGAGAACTCGACCATCTCCATGCACTGCACAATACGAGAAAGCGTAAGTGGAAGGTTTAGAAACTGAACGAGAGGCCATCGTCAAAGGTTGGTTGCATGGCGGCCCTCTCCCTGAGATTTACGACTGGATCTGGCTTCAACAAACGGTCACTCTAATGCTTTCAACAGCTCCACACGAGCTATTGGGGGTTGCGGTTGTTCTTCCTGGTGCGTTTTGTCGAAAGCTCTCGTGGTGTTCGAGGACTCATTGCCATCGTCCAGCGTCCATGCACCTGCAAAAATGTAAGGTTGTGGAAAACCTTCAAACTACCAGTAGTGTGTTTGTCTGACAAACGGGATGTTAAATTTGGTGACAAACGTGAGGATTCAGGTGTCGGACGAGTTTCAATATGCAGTTGATCGGTGATCGGCCTTGAGCCACATAGAGCACGACATGAGAAAGGCAAGAATGCCTGTCGTTCTGGCTCAACTTTACGCGAGGGCGAGGTCGACGAAAGTGAAAAATGCGCACTGTGGAAGATGTTCTAGAGCACAATAGTGTCAGTCATCTACTGTTTTGTAGACTGCGCTACAGATCGTTGGGGAACAAGAGCAAGCAAACGTTCAGACAACACGGACCGCTCAGTCTGCGCTTCCAATGGCTAAGCGCAGATAAATGATCTCCAGAGCAGGCCGTGCTGACTGACTGATGAAATTTCCCGGAACTATGGATGGAGGAAGCTTCGCCGCACGTGGAACAGCAAACAAGAAGTACAGTTCTGTACTGCCAGGAATTCGCCAGGGAGCTTGACAATCCACAGGTTCATACCGTTTCGTTTGCCCACTTTTGAATTGGGTCTGAAATGGTTTCCAAACCCGAAACTCGATTCCCAACTTGTCTACACGGCACATACCAACAAGCAGTCACGTTCGTCTCGCAATGGCTTAGACCAGGTCCCTGCGGCCTAAACCTTTTCCATCGCGAACAGTGCAGAGCTCGAGATCACGTGATCAGCGGCGCTGATTCAGCGCAAGCGATCGATCGCTTGAGTGGGGATAGCCGCATCGAAATCGCAAAGGTATCTCCCACGTTCTTCACGTGCAGCGATACCACCGATCAGTTTTTGTTGTTGTTCTGCTGGGGCTGCTTGTTGATCATTTTGGCATCTGTATGTGTAGTATAGTACTTCATGGACTGGACGAGTTTTCCAGTTTTTCCGGCAGACGGTCCACAAGAGCTCAACAGCCGGATCCACCCATAACCCCCAGATCCGACATCTTGGATCCTTTTAATCACGAGCCGAGCTCGTTCTGGCGTTTCAAAATTACGAAGATCTTGAAATAAACGATATCAACTGGCTACTAGTCGATGGCGTCTTCTAGCGTCGCGATCAAGCGTACATACAGTAGTTCTCGAAGGGCATAGCTCGCGCCGTCATATCGTGTCATGGACCGCCAGCTCGTCTCCCGCGATCGAAATGAGCATCAAGTCGAAGAAACGACATACAACGACGTCAACGTGGAGACCCTGCAGCATACTTAAGCTGCTGCACATCAGGATACGACACTGGAGAGTGTCGTTGCCAAGGTCCACCACTTGTCAGCGAGAACTGGGCAGCTTTTCGAATATCAAGCCCAGACTGCACACTACGGCAAGGCCTACATTGAACATCGTGTCGGCGCTACAGAGCATGAGGCCTGTTCGAATGCTGAAGCACTGGGAATGGCTGTTGTGAGAGTACAATCAGACCAAGTCGTACTGAAAGAGCGTCTCGCAGCGCATTTGAAGCGTCTTGAAGACACGGTATGTACTCAGCTCGTCACGATTGCCCACGACCTCGAAGCTCGACATTTCATTTCATTGGAAATGTATGATCGTCGTGTGAATAAGCTCAACAGAAAAGTTGAGCTGAACAAGTCTACCATTGCAACAGCCACCTAGGCAAACCAAGATGCCATCGCAAGCTGTCAACGCTCATTTCACACTCGCATCGACGAAATTGAATCTGCTATTAGGAGCACGCCAAGTCCAGCAGCAATTGGCCAGGTTGTCGATCAAGTTAAGGCGCTCGAGTTCCGAGTCAACGAGTTGCATTGTGAGCGACTGGATGAAGAACTGGAAGAAATGTGAGAGCTCAAGCGCCGCGTCAAAGAGCTTTCAACGTTCGAGGCACGAATTTCCGAGCGTATTGATCGTCTTACTGACGCAAATCAAGTTGCCATTGCGAGCGCGATTACGAGGCTTACCGGAAGGATGGATCGATACGACTCACGTACCGAGAGGACGAGTGCGTGATTGCTCCCAGCTATCGACGAAATAATAAAGCGCCTAGAAGCTCAAGTCAGTACTGCAGCATCGACGTCCGCCAACCAAGTCAGCGCGTGTGAGACTCGACTGACAGCGCATTTCGAATCGGTGATTGCAACCCTTCAAAGAATTATGGTAGTCCAGGACCAAGAAATGAGCGCGTTGAAGACAAGCCTTTCACACATCGTGACGTCGACACAAACGACCACTGTCCAGGCACTCGCAACAACTGTGGCGGATCAAGCGCGCGCGATTCAGGAGCTCACGACTATCGCGACGAATGCAGCAGCATCTTCGACAGCTCTTAGGTCAACCTTGGCAGCGCTCGAAGCGAAACTGTCAGCCCAAACGTGTGAGATTGTCCAACTACAAACAAGCAGATCTGATACAACCGTTGCAACGCACCCAAATGGACTGCAAGAAGAATCAGCTTCAATCTCGGCTCAAGCGCAAGAGATCTCAGCACTCAGATCGATTCAAGAGCAACATCACTGCATCGTTCAGCAGCTTTCTCATGGAACAACAGCGCAATAGACTGCGGCAAGACAAGCTGAGCAAGAATTCAAGGCGCGCGTCGACGTAAAACTGAACGACTTGGCCATTCAGCAAAACGATTCCACGCGCCAGATTCAGCGTCTGGATGAATCAATTGAAGACCGCGTGGACGTGTGGTTCTATCACGCTGCTCTCCTCCATCGTAAGTGTGTTTCCATTGTGTGCTTGCCGAGTCGATGATTGACGTGGACGCGCATAGACGCAGATGTCAATCAAGATGACACCACTTCGTCGTCGGCAAGTGAAAGTGACAATGAGGGTGAGATTTAGAATCAGCGCGTATGGACTGTGCGGGGTGCTATGATCGAAGAGCGAATACAGTGGAGGCCCGTTCCCAATTTTGCAGCAGCAACCGTGCCACCATTCAATGAAGCTGACGTTCAACGTGATAGTGAAAGAGTGTATCGACAGAATGTCATTGATAGAGCTGTGCGCGAAGAAGCTTGACGACGCGCACTACATGAAAGCCATCTTTCAGCACTAGACCATCCTTCAGCACCAGAAGGGAATGAAGTTTTGCAGCAACAAACAACACCTGACTCTGTTGTTGAACGCGAAAATGAAGCCCGTCGACGCACGGCCGATCGACCCGTAGAACCTAACTCAGCCCGCCGAACAGAACCAGATCGAACTGCTCGCCAACGACTGGTAGCGAGAGGATTGCGTGGCAAGTGTCAGGTTGTCTAGCCAAGGTGAGATAGAAGAAGTAGCACGAGCTGCTGTTGAAGATCTCTAGCTACGTGTGCTGCAACAAGAAACGGACGATGCACGACGCCGTGCTAAACTGGACGGTGCGCGACGCCGTGCTGAACTGGACGTGCTTGTGCGAAATGAAGTTGAGGCAATCCACCAGACCTCTGTTCACGCAATCCAAATGGAGCGGCAGCTGACTCGCATCCGAGAAGCAGATGAAGTGCACCGGCGTGCTACACGCCAAGCTGAACAGGAGCTAGCAGCGCGCGAAGAAGCTGAAGCAATTAGTGAGTGCGACGCGTCAGGAATTGCAACGCCAACGGCGACAAGCTGATGAAGTGCGCCGACGGTCGGCTCGGCAGGCAGAGTTGGGGCGTACAGCTCTTGAAGAAGCTGAAATCAACCTTGTGCGACAAACAGCCGCCCACAACGATGGGACTCCAGGCGGCAGCTGAAGAATTGGCACGCCTTGCTGACCAAGAGCATAATTAACGAATTCCTGTCGAGCGAGTGTCACGTCAGCAAGCTCTTGATGAACCCGAAGCAGATGATCGCGCTGTCCGACAAACTGTGAGGCAGGAAGTCCTTCATGTGCTCAGCCAACAATCAACACAGCCACCACGAGAAAGTCTTGCGGTTCGTTTGGCTGCCAGAGAAGCTTCCCGTAGCGAAGCCATTGACCATAGTTCTTCTTTTTTTCAGTGGCCAAGTGCTGCCGGCCCCACAGCCCAATCGACGCCCGACAGCACCAGTCAACCTACAAATCGCGCTTCAAGCCCCGCTCGTGCAGCTCAGCGCGCACGGCCGATATTGGCTACGGGTAGAAGTCTGTCAGCTCGACAAGCACGACTCGAATCTGCCAGACAGGAATCTATAGTGGATACGACAAGAAGGGCGAATGGTTGCGCTCTGACTCACGACTCGTCAGTAGTTTCCTACTGAAGCACAGATTCAATGCATCTTCCCGTCAATCACACTCTGCGTCAGAAACAAAACAAATGTTGAAAATCATGTATTCATGCACGATAGCTCCGAAATCTACTCGTTCGACTCAGTGGAGAACACTCGGGTCCTTCGAATTCGCTGTCCACCTCTTCCATGACATTGTAGTGGATATCCACCATGTCCTTGCGTTTGTTGAGCGCACTTCACTGCGTGATGTCCACAAATCTTGATGAAGTTGGAACGGCGAAAATGATGCGAGCAACAAGAGGGAGCAGCCTGTACCTTCCGAGAAGTTGCTGGCGCTGCCAGTACTTCGTCACAAGCTCGATACTTCCGTCTCCATAGGCATCAAGTGTCGTCGCATCATTGAACCACAGTTCTTTACACACCCATCGTTGGCGTTGTTCCTGGTCGCCAGCACCTGACTGTGTGCTGTTGCTTCCGTACAATCTGAGATTCTCGCTCTGGACTTGATGTATCACAGGCTGAGGCTCTGTGCGTGAGATGCACTTCACCATTTCTTCGTGCGATTTGTCCTGGATGATGGCTTGCAGAGTGATAAAGTTGGAAAGACCGTCACGATTCGGATCCGGAGGAGCTTCGTGAACTTCATCAGGCTCCTTTGCGCGCTGTTTGTGGACAAACAGGTGTTTGCGCTCCATGTTTTGCTGCCAATAGAACGGCTGGACGAAGCGATGTCTGGAGCTTCTTGTAGTCGGGGTGCAATGCGACCTGCATCTCAAATGCAAACGAGCACGTTCGCATGATGTCGACCTTGATGTAACGGTGAAAAACATCGTGTAGAATGCGTGGAACAGCAGTTTACGAGTGGTGGAAATGAGCGGGGTGAGCTCGTCGACCTCGAAGAAAAACTGAGGTGCTGGGATTGGCAGCGAGCGGTGGTCACGCAGCGGCTTGTTGAGATCGAGATTGAGACGCCACAACGTGAACATCTGCAGCAGACAATCAGCTTAAACTGGCGACTCAGCTTGCGCAGCGTAATTGACAGCGGTTATGGGCTTGAGCAAAGACAGGAGTTGAATCAAGTCGGCCTTGTGGGCTTGTAGTAAACACGGATAAGTTTTCCGCTTCCCTTATCGGATGGCCTTGTGTTAATGTGCTTGATACCACTCTTAAAGTGGTCTCCACTTGAGAAGAATTCTTTCAACAATAGAGTGAAACCGAGAAATCTGTGCGAGCGAGAGTCGAGCAGCTGCGTTGTTGTATCCCCGTCCGTCGCGACCATTTTGCATAATTTCTCGAACAGCGTACCCATGACTTCAACGTGCTTAGTCGGGTAGACAGTCTTGACGATCGCCTTAAGCAGGACCGTCATCGCTGATTCTTGGACTTTTTTCGCATCATCAACAAGTCCACACGCAGCTTTCGTCGCAGCATCTGAAAGGTGGGAAATGCACCAATCCCACGCGAGATTCAAGTCTGTTTACACCAAGCCCTTGACATCTTGTCGCCGTCCGTTTTGGATCGTACTGGTCTTGGGTTTTGAGGCCAAAGCGACTCAGAATATCCACAACCAATCGGCGAAATGGAGCGCGTATTCCGATATCACGATCACCAAACTGCGGGTTGAATGGTCTTGTCGCGAGAAGAATGGATTGAAACTCAAAGTTGGGATCCACGAAGTACAAGCGTAAGCTTCGTTTGCTGAACTTTGGAAGTCCAGAAATCAACGACAATACTGAAGTTCGCGAGCATCATTCGCGCCTTGTTGATTACGCCAATTATCTCGCGCTGCACGCTCATATATAGCTCGTAGATGGCCTGATTAAGGATCTTGACATTAAGCGTCGTCCGAAACTCCTTGCTGTAACACAGCTCACGAATCAGTGTCGATTCTTCGCTTTCCACGGAGCAGAATGCGAGATTGTCGACGATTACACGAAGTGCTTCGAGAAGAAAACAAATCGAGCTGGGTCTTGCTGATACATGCGAGATGTGCGCAGCGCCTCAACCCTTTGGTTGTGCGTATGCGCATTCTTAGGCGGTTGTAGCTGCCTTGTTGGGCTCAATCGTGTGCAGCTTGAGGTGAGAGCAAGGCTGGACGTCTTTGCCAGCGACATCACAATCTGTTGGTGGTTTTATCGACACAGGTGCATCGCGAGGCAAATCCACACAGTCTTGGTCTTGCCGTTGGTCGTGTGGTCCATGCGAACACCCCACAGGTAAATAAATGACGACGAGATCTTCTCAATTTGACCCAATCATCCGGAGCGGTAAAGCCCTTGATCGCATCTTGCACGACTTCCGGACTCTGGCTGTATAACCTGGCGGGAGTTCAGCATGGCGGTCTAAGAGGAAGCGGCGGTGTCGCTGGAGACAGAGGCCTGTGGCAGGACGCCAACCTACGGTGTCGGCTCCTTGTAGTTGCTTGGGTGATGTTGGTGTTTGGACCGCAGTCGCGCGAAGACCAGTCGCTCGGTTTGTGCAAAGCCCCGCGACTTCACAACAAGTTGAAGAGCGAAAGATATGTCGGAAAGATTGCAATGTATGGATCCCATAGAATTCGTACTTATCCGAAGAGATTAAAAATATGTACTCCGGAGATTTATCCAACAAAAACAGAGTAGATGATCCAGGTTCTTTTTTGCAAATATCCAGGGATCCCGAAGTTCTGGATGTTCTGACAGACGGATTCTAGGTTCCGGTTCGGTTCGTCCGGCCCTTGCACTACTTGAGTGTCTGATTTGCTCCTGTGTACCAGACCGGATCTCCGACTCCCAGATGTTGAAGTTTTTTCCGCGGTGCTGTGGCTTTTCGCCTTTGCTTCCATTTGTACCGTACTAATTAGGGCCTCGCAGCATTGGTGCTGCTCAACAATGGCTGTACATACTGTACATCCGGTGCGACGTGGGTGTTGATTTGGCAATTATAACGCGTCCTGTTCCTACCAGGAGGTTAGTCCCCCAGGAGATCGTCCCCTTGCCCTGCTTTTGAGTCCAACTGATGATCAATTTGATTCTTCCCCCCATCACTATGGATGATCCGCGAGGTAAACTGTTGTTTGAACAACTTGTTTCGTGGCACGTCTGCAACATGACGACCGCAAAAAAAAAGTGTTCCGACAATCGAACTCATTCTTCTGTCTCCTGCTCACCATTTCGCTTGGCAAAACAAAAACAAGAGCACGCATGGACGCCATCTCGTCCCCGCTCCACGTTCCCAACGAGCCGCCTCCAGCCCCCGCTGTGTGTAGTGGCGCCAGTGGCGGACGCGCCAAGTCCAATAGCCAGCGTGGCAAAGAGTTCCGTGCCAAGCGCAAGAGCCAGCTCGTGCGGCTCGAGACCGAGATCACTGGCCTCCAAGAACAGATCTCGGATCTCGTCATTGCGCGGAACCTGTTCTACCAAGGTCGTCAGCTCCATACGGATAGATCCTGCTCGACGGGCGCACCCGCCCGATTGATCCATGAGTACTTCACCAGGTTCAAGCACGGTCTGCGCGACGAGTTATGTTCCGTCGGCCAGAAGCGGAGTATGTCGACCTTCTCAGTGGACCAAACATCGCTCCAAGAACAGTTCTTGCGGAACATTTTTGATCAAGACGCAGTGGTATGCGGGAGCCGAGGTCCACAGGCGTCAATCGACTTGTGGAGGCGGTATACAGCGTCCCACGACGGCGTGTGGGCCGAGATCGTCTCCATTGAGGCAACTGGGTGCGAGGACCACGTAACAGTGGGGCTGCACAGCGTCATGCACGGGCGAATCTCCGAAAACACGTTCAGCATTCTGTTCCCAGGCGGACTGGATCGCCCAGATCTCCAACACATATTGCTGGGGCGAGACGTGGCCTACTCGTGCGTCCACCAATTTGCGTTCTCCGCCCGCAGTGACCAGATCGTGATCGAGGAAGTCGACATGAATTTTGTCCACGGGCTCGCCGACGCTGGCGTTTCACTGCAAGATATCACCGTCCTCATGGGATCCGTGGCAATCGTTTCGTCAGAACAATCCAGCGCCAATACTGAGTCGAAACTGTACCCGCCAGCGACTAAACTGAGCATGAGTTTTCTTCTATCAGAAGCAGAAGCAGCCAACGAGATTGGGCTCGGAGAACGCATCGAGCTATCATCTTCGTAAAAATCGAGATTGGAGAATGGTGATTGGGTCGGATGACGTAGAGGCGGTTAGTTTTTATTTTTTATTGTGGGGGTCTATCAGACGCGGTTGTCGATCTGCTTGCCGTATCCGTCGTTGTATTCCTCCGGGTAGATCTTCAGCCAGGCGCTGTGGAGGGTCTGGTACTCGTTGGGGCGCGTCAACTGCCAGCCGTGCGGGTCTTCGGCCCACAGCACGAACACGGTCGTGACGGCGCTGGCGATGACCGACATGAACAAGTTGTTGGTCGCGTACCCGACGACAAACGCAAAGAACGAGATGACCACGTCCGGGTGTTCGAACATCGCGAGCCGCTGCTTGTCGGTATCTTGGATCATCTTGGTGGCGATGAATGCGGTCATCGCGCCAATCATGATGTTGCCCAGGAAGAACACATTGTTGGTGAGGTCGTCGTTGACGATGGCACTCCAGCCCTTAGCGGCGAACAGCTTGAAGACGTGCTTGCTGGCCGTGATGAAACTGTAGCCGTAGCAGCCCACGTACGTGTACGCAAAGCGGTTAAAGAACTCGATCCAGCTCTGGAGGCAGCCGATCAGGCACGAGATGCACGAGAACAGGCATGCCGCGACGCAGTTGCCGCTCTGGTTGGCCATGGACGCAAAAATGTTGAGAATCGCGCGCGTGGCCTCGAGGATCGCGACGATCAGCGAACCGAAGCAGATCGAACCGAGGTTGAGCGTCACGGCGCGGAGCCAGGCGCCGAGCGTGATGAACGCCGAGTTGCTGGCGTTCTTCCAGGCTGCGACCGTGCCGGCGACTGTGACAGCGATCACGTTCTTGAGCACGAATGTGCCCCAGAAGTAAATGATCAACATTGCGAACAGCACCCCGAAGACCGAGCCGGCGACGGTCTCGATCTTGCAATTGTCCACGGTACACACGTCCGAGAGCTTGAGGTAATCCTGACGGAACATAAAACCCATCGTGCCGACGATCCAGGCGACCGACCAGCCCATGTTGACCAGCACCATGACCAGCGCGACCAGCAACGTCATCGGCAGACGAAACACCGCGCCGCCCGCGACTTTGAGGTGCGCGGCGGCAAACTTGACGCGCTTGCGGATGCAGCACGTGTAGAGCACGAGCAAGAGTGCGATGAGCCCGAACACGATCGCCGGCCAGTAGTAATGCGTGACGCCGCGGTCGTAAGCCTGCTTGGTGAGAAAGTACGCGGCCAGAATGTTGAGCACGATCGTGCCGATGAGCGCGACCCAGATGAGCAGCTCGCCGGCGCAGATCATGACGCCGATCCAGACGATCGATAAGCCCATGGCGGCGAACGCGCTGGCGACGATGTACTTGAGCACGACTTGGAAGCCGCTCTGCTCGGCCAACCCTTGCACTTTGGTGGCCTCGATAAACTCGTTGCCGAAGGCGCCGGCGAAGTAGACGGTCACGCCCACGAGCGCGAGCCAGACGGCGAGGAAGAACACGTCGTTGCACTCCTTCTTGTGCTCGGGGGGTGCGTACTCCTCCGGCCCGCGGCTCTGGTTGCGCTGGTAGTCTTCCTGGCGCGCCATCGTTTCGTTGGAAGCGAGGGAGGGATCAAGCGACCAAATCGAAAATGAGCGCCGACGTTGGCGTTGGTTTGTTTGGTTGCCTCCGTTTTGTTGTTGGCGTTGGACAGGTTCAACCTACGAGGAGTGGGTTGGAGAGGAAATCCTGATTTTTTCTGGCTGGCGTTGGGTGTGGCGGATATTTCTGGCGCAAGAAAACGGCCGGTTTCACAGCCGTGTAGGACAGCGGTGGCGCTGGACATCAGCTGGCACAATTTGGTGGTATTATCTATTATAGATTATGATATCCCACAGTCTCAACAATTTGACCATCGTGCACAACATTGCATCGACTTGAACAGGTATGCTTTAATGTTGCTAAATCTCATCTCACAAAATCATCTGAATGGACAACACCTGAGGAATCCAAAGCACGAGGAATCCAGCTCCGCAACAACACTTTGCAGTGGAAAGCGTCCACAGACCACATTGCTGACCTCGCTAAATGCAGGGTGCGGTACATTCGCCACGATGTTCACCCGCCACGTCTTTTCCTCTTGTCACGAAGCCACCATTTGAGGGCACAGCGTTACGCCGCTTCACGAGCCAGCTGATATGTGTATTTGTGAAATCGATTCGACACTACAATGCCTGTGAGGCTCAGACGTTGGACTGGACGCTAGTCTTCTCCTTGAGTTCTTCCTCCGCCAGCAGCCGCATCTGGCGCTCGTACTCCCACTCGGGCGTGCGGAACTCGTTCTCCACCTTGGCCATGATGACGGCGGCCAGGCAGTTGCCAAGAACGTTGGTAAATGTCCGCGCCATATCCATGAACCAATCGGCACCGAGGATGAGAGCCACGGGCCACTGCGGGATGTCGAATTGGTCGAGCGTCGAGAGCAACACGATGATGCTGGCCGAGCGCACGCCTGCAACACCCTTGGAGGAGACCATGAGCATCAGCACGATCAAGATCTGCTCCCCCACCGTCTTGTCGACACCGGCGGCCTGCGCGCAGAACACAGGAGCCAGCGCGAGGTACAACGTCGTGCCGTCCAGGTTGAACGAGTAGCCGAACGGCACGACAAACGCCGAGATGTGCGGGCCGACGCCGTATTCGTCCAGCGCGTCGAACACTTTGGGCAGCGCCGCCTCGGACGTCGCGGTGGTGTACGCGATGATCAGCGGCTCGCGCATGGCGACCAGGAAGCCCAGGGGGTTGATCTTGAAGAGCATCATGATGGGCACAAGCACACCGAGAATGAAGAGGATCAGCGTGGTGTACACGGTCGCGACCAGCGCGCCGAGGCTGCTGAGCGCGTTTAGACCGTGGGAGCCGATAGCGTTGGCCACGGCGAAGCACACGCCCACTGGCGCGGTCCACATCACGATCTCGACAAACTTGAACATCATGTCCATGATCGCACGCGCCAACGCGATGATGATTCGCTTGGGCTCATCATGGAGCTGCGCGGTCGCGGCTCCGACAAGAATGGAGGCAACCAGAACCTGGAGCAGTTCCGAGTTGCCAGAGCCGCCCATCATCTCGCCCCAGGTTTTGGGGGCGAGATGGTTGATCCACGCCGCATAGGTGAACACGGAGGCGTTGTTTAAAGCCACGTCGTCGCCTTTCTTCTTTAAACCGCTGACGTTGCCTGGCTTGGCAATGTTGACGGCAATCAGACCAACGACAAGCGCGATGGTGGTCACAATCTCAAAGTAGATGAACGACTTGAGCGAGAGGCGGCCGAGCTGCTTCATGTCTCGCTGGTCGGCGATGCCCACTACGAGCGAGGACATGACGAGCGGGAAGACGATGAACTGGATCGGACGCAAGAAGAGCTGGGCCGTTGGCGCGGCTGTCTTGGCGAATGTTGGTTCAAACTCGCCTAGGAGGACGCCGATTACGGTGCCGAGAATGATCCAGAACGTGAGCGACGAGAGCACAGAACGTGGAAGCGACCTCTCTTCTGTTGGTGTCCTGGGGGACACAGCTTGATAGGGTTGGTCTGCCATCATGGGAACTCGAGGGTTGGCGTATGAAGAAAGAGGCGATTTGCCAAGTGTGATTCAAGACAACATGGCGGAGCTCGAGCGGCTAGCAGCAACCTATAGGTGTATATCTGGCCAGTGCGTGAACCCATCACTTCACGTAAAGCTGGCTGACGTTGATTGCGACTTTGTGAGGGGCGAGTGGGTACTTGTTCCTTGCGTTTCGGAACTCCAACTAGTATGAGTACTACTATTTGTACCCACTTTATCCAATTCAGGAACCACAAGCACAACTTCAACTTGCTCTTCAGAATGGAGTACAGTATAGTGTAGAGTGCGCTCTATCACGTGTGAACAGCTATACAGTACTTCAAGCTTCCACAGATGGAGCCGGTCTCCCAGTTCGGTTCGTCCAATGCTTGCAGTACTTGCACAAGAGTAGCCGGGATTATCCCGGCGGGATGTGGTGGCATGCCACTGCGCCAAGTCTCCGTCCAGCAGCTTGTCGAGCGGTCTCCATTCAGGACGATTTGTGAGTTGAGTGTCTAGATGCCTTGGTGGGTGTTTGTTGCGATGTTCGCCGCTCAGTCCGTCAGTGTCATAGAGCTTGAGGAGAGCCTCGTTTTTGGGAAGCGTGTAGTCTTGGACCCAGAGTTGGCTGTCGCCAATGATCTCTAGTGGGGTCCAGCCAGCGATGATGTGAAGCAGCCGCGAGGCACGACTTCAACGTCAAGAACCGATACCCGCTTCAAGTAGATCCGAAGATATCCTGCCGAGAACTATACCGTCCTTCGCACGAACCTCAAATAGCGCATATGCTGAGCAACCCATCATACCGCACTTGCACCTTCACTCTTGAAGTTGAGACGTACTTTAACCAATACTTCAGCCTTTGCAGGCACGAGGTCTTCGTCCTGAAGTTCGCGTCAGTGCCTGGACCTTCCAGTGGTTCCAGTGAAACTCTGTTTGAGCTGACCACAAACCGCACTCGCCAGACACTGTACAGTAGTTCCGGTTCCGAAGACAAAACAGCCCAGTATGCACCAGATCCAGAAAGAGATATCGGGTATGAGAAGCACAAGGAGGTAAGGATAGACGACATGCATTACTTTCCACTGACCCACCGCGGCGTTCTCTATCACGCTACGGCCTCTTCCGTTTCATACAAGCGTGATTTGCCTAGGCCTCGTGGACGCTGAGCTTGGCGGCGTGGGACGTGACGCTGTGCTTCTCCTTGAGCTCCTCGTCAGCAAGCAGGCGCATCTGGCGCTCGTGCTCCCACTCGGGCGTGCGGAACTCGTTCTCCATCTTGGCCATGACGACGGCGGCCAAACAGTTGCCAAGCACATTGGTGAAGGTACGGGCCATGTCCATGAACCAATCGGCACCGAGGATGAGAGCCACGGGCCACTGCGGGATGTCGAATTGGTCGAGCGTCGAGGCGAGCACAATGATCGCGGCCGAGCGCACGCCGGCAACACCCTTGGAGGAGATCATGAGCATCAGCACCATGACAATCTGCTCACCGATCGACTTGTCGACACCCGCGGCCTGCGCGCAGAACACCGACGCCAGCGCGAGGTACAGAGTGGAGCCGTCCAGGTTGAACGAGTAGCCGAACGGCACGACAAACGCCGAGATGTGCGGGCCAACGCCGTACGCGTCGAGGGCGTCGAACACCTTGGGCAGAGCCGCCTCCGAGGTGGCGGTGGTGTAGGCGATGACGAGCGGCTCACGCATCGCGATGAAGAATCTGACTGGGTTGATCTTGAACAGCAGCATGACCGGTCCGAACACAGCGACGATAAAGATGATGAGCGTGACATAGACCGTGACCACGAGCGCGCCAAGGCTGCTGAGCGCCGAGAGGCCGTTGCTGCCGATGGCGTTGGCCACGGCGAAGCACACACCCACGGGGGCGGTCCAGATGACGATGTCGACAAACTTGAACATCATGTCCATGACAGCACGCGAGAACGAGAGGATCACGCGCTTGGGTTCCTCGTGGATCTGCGCAGTGGCGACACCGACAAGGATCGACGAGACGAGAACCTGGAGCAGCTCCGAGGAGCCGCTGCCGCCCATCATCTCACCCCACGTCTTGGGGGCCAAGTGGTTGATCCAGGCCCCGAACGTGAACGGCGAGGCGGTGGCCGACGGCGTGTAGTCCTTGCTCTTGTTGATGCCGCTCGAGTTACCTGGCTTGGCGATGTTCACGGCCAGCAGGCCGACGACAAGCGCAATCGTGGTTACAATCTCAAAGTAGATGAACGACTTGAGCGAGAGGCGGCCGAGCTGCTTCATGTCGTGGTGGCCGGCAATGCCGACCACGAGCGAGGACATGACGAGCGGGAAGACGATGAACTGGATCGGACGCAGGAAGAGCTGCGCCATTGGCGCCGCCTCCTTGGAGAACTTGGGCGCATACTCGCCGAGGAAGATGCCGATCACGGTGCCGACGATGATCCAGAAGGTCAGCGACTTGAGGATCTTCTGGCTGAGCGTCTTCTCGGCGGGCATGGCCGGCTCGACGGCCTGGTAGTCCTGCGTGGGGGTGGCTTTCGGGGACGCAGTCATAGCGTTGGGGGTTTGGCTTGGCTCGGAGAAGGCGAATTCGCAAGTGAGCTCCTCGTTAGTTGGCCACGAACCCCGTTCCTGGGATATTGTTGGCGTTGGGTGTTGGTGCCAGCCAGGCCGATCTGTTGGCACGGGACGGCACACACAGCAACGACGCGACGGCCCAGCTGGTGTAGGTTCAAGCTGATGTTGTAACACCGCGGCTTGTACCAACTCGCCAACGCGATAGATTGACTTGCCAGGCTGGACGTGATTGGTCATTGAGGAGGGCATCAACCGACAAAGATTGACGGCTAAAGACTGGCCCATCTGCCGTTTTTTTAAACAAACGACAGATCTCTGTCTGACAGAGTCAACAGGCAGACTGGTTGTTCCGGGGCGAGCGGACGAGAGAACGGACAGACCGTCCTCAACCCAACAATTCCAAGAGAGAACAAAACTCAGGAACAGTTGGAAAGGGACATTGAGGAGAACAATTGTACAGTACCGTGGGAATATCAACACGGAGTCCAACACAAAATAAATCTGGCAGTCTGAGAAGAATGGGTTGCGACTGTTGGGTTCTAGATCTTCTCAACTTTCTGCTGTCTATTCCAACACCGCCTATGGTAGCAGAATGGAACCAATATTGCGTTTATGAGAATGGAACAAAACTGTCATGGAAACACGCAAAGCGCAAAACACGGTAATTGGATTCTGAACAAGATCGGGGACTTCAATTGACTCAAATTTGGAAGGAGCTCGCATCGACACGCCATCACATGGCGGCGTTCACAGTGTACTGTACGAAAAGCCGGTCGCGGGAAAGTGAAGTGACCAGGAGAGCCGGATTGACGCACCTGCGTTACGCTGGGTATGTGCAAGCAAGCTGCGAGCACAGCCAAGCCATATTGGGATGGGTTGAGACGTCCCTCTTTCGTGCGTGCGTGCTGTGTGCACACCTCAGCGCCCGTCATAGACCTCGCGAACCGTTGGAGCGTTCAAGCACTGCGGTAGAGGGAAACGCTCAAAAATGCGTACATCGTGTTCCAAGACGCCATTGAGAGTTCAGATCTGTTCCTGTTCTGTCAGCACTGATCTTGGCGATGCGAGCGTTGTGGAACATTGCATCGTATCAGTACAAAGAGACAGGCCCCAGCTCCCTGCCACACTGTGGCAGGGAGCTGAGCTGGGCCGGTGAATTCACACATTCTCTAGTGAAATTCCATATGGTGCTGGCCTGTGAAGTAATTATGCTAGATGCCATAGCCAGGACATTGCGTACTGTTTGTGCACTTTGTCCCTCTCCGCCCCTTCTGCTACTTTGAGAATCCATTTGCAAATTTTACAAATCGTACATGTGAACTCAATAGTATCTGAGCAGGAGGGCTCTTTCACTTGAAACAAGGCCAAGTTGGAGAGCACATATAGAGTTTAGTCTCCGCATGTGACGAGGGACAGGGAGGTCTACGATCTACCATGCAAGCCTGGAATCCAGAAGTACAATTCCTGTACCGCTCACTCTTCAACCTGAAGATCAGGAGAGGAAGTCGTCTCTAACCGCTTTCGCCCAACAGTCAGAAACTAGTTGAATCTTTTCACCTGTTGTTGCAGCGTCACTTTGTTCTCACACACGCTTCTTTGGATCACTGGTTTAGAACCGAAGATCTGGAACAATGTTGTACAGACAGAACGCTTCTACCGCAGCCTGGAGACAGAAATCCCCATTTTTGCTTCGTGACAACTGGATGTTCTGCAGCTTGCGAGAGATAGAGATCTTCATCCTTCATCTTTTTGAACTCATGTGGAAATGAGAGAGAAGAGAACCAATTTGCTCCACCGCAAGTCATGGATCAGAATCCATCAAGCCGGCGACGCTGTCAGCTCTCAGCGCGGCGTTCCACGCAGGCAATGGGGAAGATGTTCTCGGCGCTGATCTTTATGGGGACCCATCGCACTGTGGCTGGGATCGAAAACCCTTTGTTCTGCAATCGTCATGGTACAGTACTCTAGTCACTGAACACCAGACCACCAGACCATTGGTCAGCCACCGCGAAAAGCAAGGCAGAGCCACGCCGACGACGCCAGCACCGTTTTGTGTGCACTCTATCCTGTTGGTGGACTCCATTGGTCAGTCCATATTATCGACTGATCAATCCGCTGGCAGGTGATTTTTAATCCACCCTGCACGTGTATCACAGTACAATATACACAATAACAGTGAGTGGAACCAAGAGTATGTGCACGTGTACAGTAGTGGTTCGCACGCTGCTGCTGCTGATTTGCGAGCGCCCGATGTGAGTTTACACTGACAGACATGGCTCGAGAATAAATAATGCACAAAGAATAATATCCAAGGCAGTCGAAAATACTGAATTTCCTGGACTTCCAGATTTTCGAAATGTAGTTTTGATACTGTTTCTTGATGCAGGCATACAAAATATGGACGAACATGTCTATACATAATTTATTTTCCTAGTTCCGTAAAGTAAATCTATTATGTAGAACGAGCAAGATCTGGCAATAATATAAATATGCATATTCTTGACTCCTGCTGACAGGGAGGGATTCTCCCAGTACTGTACCGCTACTGTAATTGCAACTTGCAAGTTGGAACGCGTTGTCAGAGTCAACGTGTCGTGCGCGTCGTGTACAGAATGCAGCATGAGACAGCCGGCGGGACCCGAATCCTGTCAGGCTGTCGCGTCGCTCATGGCACCCATGGCACTCACAAGGCCGCGATGTGTGGCGGCATCGGAATAAAGTTTCTTGAAGCAAAACCCCATTTCCTCCCACATCCGGATTTGCTATGTGCAGGCCGCATCCCACCTTTGAGTTGACTGACGGACTGGATTCCCAACTGGGCCAGTTGACAGACGTGCAGGCCGGGTCTCTCTTGATGGCTTATTCCAGAGTCACAAACCCGTTTGAGTCTCCAACAACAAATCAGCAGTCGCTAACTCTATACCACCCTCGCAAAAATAGGCGCATACTCATCATGCGGGTGCAGCAAGCGTTTCTGGAATTGACAGTGGAGGTCTTCATTTTCAACCTCGGCTTTTCGAAGGAACCCTTGGTTCGTTGTAAGCTAGGGGCGCGGACATTGTTCTGGCGTGAAGAGCTTGATTTGGTGTCTAGATAGACCAGCAAGTTGAACTTGTGAAGATAGAAAGTGCGGCGGGGCAGTACTGCACGCTGGGGGCTATCGTATCATATCCCTGGGTATCGAGGTCGTGTTGTCCGCCAAGCGCCCACATTCCAGTATGATATTGGATCCGAGACGACGTCTTGACCGTCGAAACAGAATGAGCGAAGTGGAGGTTCAATGATCTACATTTTTGGGTGTGGATGTACTAAGTGTCGACGGTTGTGCAACCCCAAGTGTCGACTAAAGCGCTGGATCCATCGCTGCATGGTTCACCACCAACGGCACTACGGTGTAGCACATCTGCGGCGCAAGCTGTCTCTCAGCTCATTGCTGCAGCTACAAGCTTGGTCAACTGGACGCGAGGGACACTGGCGTTCGTGGGCTCCAATGCAAAACTCGTGGCGTCGTCCGGGCAGTGAGCGAGCTGACCGCTCAAGCTAGACCATTGCTCCAAGCCACGAGAATCCGCCGGGTTCTCAGATCGAATGATCTTCAACCACGGTCTAACATTTCCACACGGCATCTCGACAAGGCAAGTGCCCGCATTGAGATCGAGAGCGTTGCGTCCTGAGTCGAGCTTCTACTCAACCATTTACAATGCCGGACGCGATTGTGGCTGCCACCCACGCGGACGACATGCTGGCACTGCGAGTGAGGGATCGATGAGGTATCGATAGACGCCCACTACTTATCACTCGCGCTGACGTGCTCAGCGTGCTGTACGCAAAACGAGCAGACCGCAGTGAGCGAAATGGTCCCAAACCAGTTGACAGTCTCCGCAGCGTCCCGTCTTTGTACCATCATCACTGAAAGAGTGAGGACCCCTCCGCGGCTGCAGCGTCGTTGCACGGCCGCTTTGAGGCGGCCGCAAGTCGGGTTCCGGTTGCTCGTGGTCGTCATGTCATGAGCTCGACTTGTGGTTTGTGGGGTTCCCAGATCCTCGCCTCGAGGCGCCTCCAAGATGCACACAAGCCGGGGCGAGTAGAGTGCGAGGACTGGTAAGCCTAGTCGTTGGAGCTTCAGGCAGTAGTTGGGTAGTTGGATGGAGGTGCATTTCGTGCCTAAGTGGATGCCTGCAATTCAATTCAGTCACCGCCGAATTTCAATCGAATCTGGCGGGAAACGTCAACATTGGTTATTTTACGTTTTAAACTTCAACATACTAAAGTCCACTAAGTTCGGTACCAAGCAGCACTGTCCTGTACACCTCAACAGACCCACTGAATCGAACTTAATGATCCAACCAATTTGTGGGGGAGCCCTTCTTGTTACAACAAACAACAAAGCAAGCGCCACCCGATCTCTCCAGCCCGATGGCGGCGCCACCCCTCGCTGCGGGCGCCCAGAGCGCTCTCTCTACGCATGACGTAGTGCGCGCCCAGGCCGCCGCGCTCATCACTAGCGGCGCTGCTCGTCTAAAGCGCCACGGCATCTCCTGGCGGCTCGCGACTTCTCGCCGCGCCGACACATTCACGCGAACGTTCGACACGCTGGTCGTAAGCGTGCCGCGTGAGACGCCGCCTCTGCTGGTTGCGTCTCACACATCCGGCAGCGCGAAAGCATCCGTCGTCGCTATGGACTTGCGGGACGTGCTGACCTGCTGGTATGCCGTTGGCCATGGACGGTACCCGTTTGACAAGCACATGGCGTTCTGGACGGCCGCGCTTGGGCTCCAACTCGTGGACGATCTCGCGACCATGACGATGGCAGGCGCTGGCGTGGCGTTCCCTCGCGTGGTGGTCCACTGGGACCCGCCTGGACGAGAATTCTCGCGAAGAATGAACCCGGATAGCAGCATGAAGAGGCTAAAAGCGCGAGTGCTGGATATGTTCACACGACCACCATCAAAGCCGACTCGACGCACTAACGACGACCACGATGAAGACAACGACCACGCACAGCGACCACACGAGCCGTTGCAGATCACTCTCCGTGTTCGCTTTGCACCGACAGCGAAAGCCACCAAAGCGCTACTGGATCTGCTCGTGGTTCAGGCAAGAGTCGCCAGCGAGATGCAGCGGCTACATCCCGGCATTGCGTGGACAGGCGTCGAGATTCTCAAGCGTCACTGCTGCGAGGAATTCAATGTCGGCATCGAGGTCTTCCACCTGAACCTTCTGCAAAGCTTCATGGAAGAGCTGCCCGCCTCGATCAGTGTGGACATGCGGCTGAGCTCTGGAAGCTGTGCAATGCGCCGGTATGCAAAGACACGAAGCAAGCTCGTGAGCCGGTGCCTGGTCCAGTTCCTCCACTCGGCGCTTGGCTACTCGTATGGGAACACTCTGGGCAGGCTGCACGTGCTGGATTTGAAGAGTACGCTGTCTAGTACGCAGAAAGTGGAGGGTGCGCAAACCGTGTTTGCGAGTCTGTGCACTTTGCTCCCATTCACGTCGTCGCTGCATGAGCTTCGAGTCGAAATCGACTCGCACACGGAGATGCTCTGGCTCGCCTACGCGGTGTTCCACCCTCGTACTCCGCAGACGCCGTGGCGCGCGCTGACGTTGGATATCGGCGGGCGATTTCGCGACACGGTCGATTGGCGTCTCTGGCGGAAACTGCTCACATCACGGCCACGATTATCCACGCTGAAGCAATTGCTGGCCCAAGCGGCCACTTTAACTCCGACGCAAGAGATAGACGCCGACCACGCGCCAGTATTCCCCAACTGGGACGGATTGGAATGGGGAACAGCGATTGTCTCCAAGCGTGCGCGGCTTTATGAGTCGATCGACCAGACTGCAGCGATGGTCTCGCTTCCTAGAGGCACGTTGGTCGAAATCTGCGACGATGTCTCCACAAATGAGCCACGCGAGGATGCGCTCGTCGCAGTTGTGGCCGCGGGTGTCGGCCTCGGCTACGTTTGGAAATCGCACTTGATGTCGTTTACCAGAAAACAGTTCCCAAGTCCACCCACGAGCTGCATCGAGTCGCTGTCCGTGGACCAAACGCCGCTTTGCCCCGAGGATCAAGCGATGCTGTTGCAGCTCCTGGGCGGATCGCTGCTGCACTTCCGCACGAAACATCCAACGTGGCTCCAATCCAACCACTTGCGCGATTGGATCCCACTGATCGAGACAATCGATTGTATCGAATTTGTGCCAGCGATGGCGAATTCGGATCTCTCGCGACTGCCTTTGCTCCGAGCGCTCGGACTGCGCTGCGCAGTGGACCACGTGGAGCAGTGCGCCCAGTGGCTTCAAAAGCCCGGCCATTTCCGCAATCTGCGAGATCTGCGCGTGTACTTCGCGTTCGATCTGTCCAAGCCCAGCGACAGCCACACGGCCCATTTCGAGTCGCTGGTGTACCGCAAGCTGTCGCTTCGGCGACTGTCGCACTTTGTGGCCCACAACGAAATCCTGCCGTGGACGCCCACGATGGACCGACGCATGTACGTGCCCAACGACACGGCCAGGCGCAAGCTCGCGCTGCTAAGCGCAGTTCGCCACTGCCAGTCGCAGAGCCAGCCAGCGCTTTCAGCGATCGCGAACTTCGACTCGGGCGTGCTGCGCACCGTGTTTGACATGCTGGGCATGAGCATTGAGTACACGCGCTACGGGGTCATCGCGTTGGCGGACTTTGGCGCCACGGTTATGGACAAGGACGAACTGGACACTCCGAGCGATGCGTGGTATGACGACTTCCTGCACGCAGCGAACCTCCGCAGATGAGCAGCCAGCAATGAGGCTTCGCTCAGCCCCCCGTGATCGTTCCCTCGCAGATTCTTGCCAATGGTTTTGCAGAAGAGAATCTGGCATTGAATCGGATCCTAATTACCAAGAACTGGATCATATCAGAACCGCTCGCTCGCCCGCATTGAATGGCAGTGGTTCAAGTTCCTGACGGGACCGGGGCCACGAAGCGCCAGGGACGCGTGTTGACGTGAGGAACATCTCTGCTGTTGGGACGAGTCAAGTTTTTCCACGCCGGGGCAGGTCTTCTCATGGAGCTCAAGGTGTAGGCGCTGACGACTGGAGCCAGCGCGAACAGTGAGTTTACAGTAAATCTATCGACCGTGTCGACCGAATATTGGGAGGATCACAACCATTGAGCCGCTGACCGAGCTACGCCACCGTCTCGTCTTTAAAGTGCGATTCCTTGGACATCGACGCTGCCGAGACGCGTAGCACTGTCCGACCAGCCGGAAGCGGAATGGAGATTGGAAGGTGAAAAGACCGACAAAGACGTATCTGCGAACAGTCCAGCACGTCGGAGAAAAAAAAGAAGTCGAGCTCAACTGAAATCCAGACGTTGGTTTTGGTATTCAAATTATGCAAGAAAACGCCCACTCCGCCAACCAAGAGTGACCAACTCACGTGCAGCAAACCACATGCTCCATACGAAAACAAAATGCAAGCAACCAAATTCCAGCGCGGGGACTGACCGACTCGACTGTGTGCACCCTTATTTTACTGCACGGCCTTGCGCTTGTCCGTGGTCGAGTGCTTCTCCATGTCGTCCACCAGCGCCGCGTCCACCGCATGGCCGCCGAGATCCTTGTCGTGGGCCGCGTCGAACT